>JAJJMA010235805.1:6323-20180 GCA_023529015.1 Papaver nudicaule
ACTGAAGGCTTCTTCAAATAAGAAACGGTCTGCTACAAATGAGAAAGACCCTTCAACTAAGAAACCTTCTGCTCCACCTAAGAAAGGCCGTCCTAGTCAAGATCTTGTGACCGTTAGCCCCAAGTCAGTACTATCTAAACAGAAGTCTCCGACTCCTCCATATACTCGGGAATCTAACAGTTCAGCAACTAGACAAGGCGATGAAGGATTAGGAAAAGTAATATACGTTATCTTATTCCAGGCATTTAAATTTATATTTTATTTTGTGTACGTGTTCTCTTTATGATGTTCGTATGCCATGTATTTATGCAGGGCATAGAATGTGAACTTTGGTCTAGCTATAGGGAAAACATCGTTGCTAGAGGTACAACTTTTCTGTCTGATGACAAAAAGGTGATAGTGCATGGAGTAGAAGTGAAGATCGCTTGCTTCAGAGTCCAGGTTAATGAAGTACTGAATGAAAATCTCCCAGTTCCGATACCCTGCTCAGAGATTAAAACGTTAGGTGAGGCTAAGGGTAGTTTCATCCCTTGGCCCAAAGCTGAAACCGCATTTCTTCATAAACCTCAGGTTAGTTGCTTTGCTTGGCTTCTATGTTGAATCAAACCCACAGTAGCTTAGGTAACTAATATATGATGTCAACCCTGTAAATCTCGAACGCTTACAAATGATTTTAGCTGTGTCCTCGTAGGACCAGTGTACGTGAATCCTAAATATTACTGATCAGGCGACTCTACAAAAATTGCGTTAACCAAATTTTCTGCAACAGATTGAAAATTCTAAAGAAGCAGATTCAGCTACTCGAATGGAATCTCAAAGTGTACATGGTGTAAAATGCAACATCTTCTTAGACACTATGGTAAACGTCGCCAGAGGAAAAGCTTACTGGTTTGAGGGGAAACGGAAACTGAATGGATCACAGTCACCGGTTCGGTGCTACAAGATCTTCGTGTCGGAAATAGTAAATGGAAAACACTGTGTAGCCATTCCACACAGGGATATTAAGACTCTAGATGATGCTCGCGGAAAGTATATTCTTTGGCCCCAAAGCTGCACCCAGCTTTTATCTCCTGAGGTTAGTTGTAATGCGTTATGTGTTCTTTGTTTGCTGAATGTTTCTTTACATGAATCAGAGACACAAATGCTAGTGTAAGTAGAGATATGTGGAACCTGTTTGATATAGCTGCACAACCATTTTTCCTGTTTATTCAGATGGCCAGCCAATCCACATTGGATTTGGGAATACATATTACAAGAATCCTAACCATAACCTAAAAAAAATGCAGCAGGTACATAAACGAAATGAGGTGCTGCAGAAAGAGAGTCAAAAAGCTGATCAACTTGAGAATGGTTCTCATAGTACAAAATCCCAATCTGGGCCACCAGAGAAGACTAAGAAAAAGGTACACAATTCATTCTAACTTACTGTTACATTGTTGGAGAATTACTTTTCCTGCTTCTTCTCATGACCAATGAGTCCATGTCGGGTTCGAATATATGATACATTGATCCTAAGCATTACCCTCTTGCTGCAGGTTACAGAAACTAGTGTGCTGCAAAAAGATAGCCAGAAAGCAGGAGATCGACTAGCTGGAACCGGTTCTCGGGGTACAATATCTCAATCTGGGCAACCAAAGCAGGCAGTCAAAGTAGTTGGAGCACCAAGGGTTTCCGAGATTTCGCCAACTCAACAGAAATTGGTATTTGTTATTTTACAGGCACTGATTGAATATATACATATTTTTTTATTATAATGTTCATATGCCATATATTTCTGCAGGGTAAAGAGTGCAGAATTTATGGAGATTCTAATGGGAACCCCGTTGCTAGAGGTAGAGCCTTTAGATCACCAGGAAAACATCATTTAATTGAAACAGGTGCAGATGTTGACTGCTTTGCGGTCGAGATCGATGAAGTATTCGATGGAAACTACAGTTTACCTGTACAAGCTGAAAATTTTGTGAAATTAAAAGGTGCCGAGGGCTCAGTCATTCCTTGGCCAAAGTCTTTGACTTTTGGTGTTAAGGTTGGTTGCTTAGCTTGTTTGCTTTACTCTTGAAAACATTTATTTAATAGTTAGTCAATCTACGTTCATGCTGATAAGGATATGAGTGCCTTATGCACAAAAATAAAGATGAACCAAGAATGATTGTGAAAATTGAAGAACTCAAGATATGAGGTTACCTAATTGATTATGACTCAGTTAAGCTGTGTGCAGCCTTCATTACAATTTGGTACAGTTACATTGTTGGAAAATAATTTTATCCTTGTCTTCGCATGACCAACGAATTCACGTTGGATATGCATGAATCCTGAATATTACTCTCTTGCTGCAGGAAACTCCAGAGTTTCTCCAAAAATTCCAAAAGAGCACGGAGTACCTGTTAAACATACTGACAAGCTTATTTCTGCGGAGCTAAAAGAAGATGACCAAAGAAAAGTGGATCTACCAAAAGACCATGAGATACAACAATCAGCAGCCAAACAGCATGTCGAGAGTCAACGAGAAACACAAGTACATACTGTGACTGCAAAGGAAAAAATCCCAAAGGGGACCAGCAAGAGGGCCATGACAGAATATCAAGTTCCAGATGGTAGCCAGAGGTGTACCAGGAACCAAGGCAAGAGGCATCAACAAAATTGTAGTCCACTGGATGTGGAGAACCCAGCATCTAAAAAACAGAAGAAAATACAAGAAACGCAATAATGTTTTAGATAGATGGTGAGCAAACTTTGATAGCAAAGTCCAAACATTTTATCTTGCAAGCTTTTATTTGAACATAGTTTAGACATTTTCTTTTTACATATCATCACAGCAATAAAAATGATTGTGTTCTAATTTACATTTGTGTAAATGACCCGTACGGGTCCGTTCGGGTTCGGGTTCGGGTTATGAGATCAAGTCTCTTACCCAATCCGGCACCCGGAAAAATGGGCATATAAATGAACGACCATTAGATGCATCTTAACGGCCATAAATTCATCAAATTGAACGGCCTTAAATGCATCTAAATTGACGGTCGGAAATCCATCTAAATTGACGGTCAAAAACCCATCGAATAAGATAAAAACGGTAATAATTGAACGGCTGAGGTTCCATCCCACTAATACAATTGAACGGTTCCTAGTAGAACACGTGGACGGCTGGGAACACATCCTATTTGACGGCTGAGAATCCATCATTTATCCTCAAAATTCGCCCGAGATGAACGATACCCACAGCTACACGTGGATGGTGGTAGATCAAATATTAATGGCATCCATGACTACTCGTGGATGGTGTAAGATCAAATATTAACGGTTTCCCTGGTTACACGTGGATGGTGGAAAATCAAATATGAAGGGTGAGAGATGCACCAGAGATTGCACTCGTTCGCGTGGCTAAATAAACACTTTGCGTGTCTTAAGTGCAGTAATAGGCCACATGAGAAGCAATTTCTCGAGGCTAAAGGGAAGCAACAGCCACAAGAGAAGCAAGTTCACGAGTCTAAAGGGTAACAACAGCCACATGAGAAGCAAGTTAACGAGTTTAAAGGGTAGCAACAACAACATGACTTCGAACAACACTTGGAAAAAGCTTCGGCACCATGGCGGCTTTGTCACGCGAATTATAGCCGAAGGCCACACGAAATTTCGCGTTGCGGAAAAGGTAGTCTAAAAACACGCGATTACTTGCCACGCGACGAGCATTTGTGATTAGCGTGACCTAAACCATACGGCAACGCCAATATGGCGTGGCATCAGACCAGATTTGTACTAGTGAGTAAAACTAGTTGTAGAGGATGTCTTCCCATAGTGCCACAAAGGAAATTTACACAACCACCATTGGAGAAGCTCTTAGAGTTGTGATTCTGGGGCTTCAAGAAAAAATGAAGCCCTTCTATAATTGCCTCTACATAGCAGTTTGGCTCTCTCCCTATATAATTTTTTCAATACTAAATTTGCCCATTATGTTTAGTGTTTAATTAGTTAACACATGATTAACTTAACTTAATTTAATTAAACTGATAATCAAAATAATTAAGTCATGGTGTTACACCATTACCGCCGTTACCACCGCCACCGTCGTCGTGGTCGCCGCCGCCGACATCACCACCGTCGTCGTCGCCGCCATCACCAAACCTTCTGGTGAAATTGGAGATACCCAAATGCTAGACTAAAGAGTGGACACTCAAATGAACATTTGCTACTTGTTCATTTAAGCTACGACCACCACCATTAGCAGTAGCTCCAGCAACACCGCAGACAAAAGGATATGAAAATGTAACAGAGGACTAAGATGAGCAAAGCCAGCCACAGAAAGAAATTTGTGTACATGAAAATGTAATGTTCTCTTTCAATACTCGCCACAATTTCTTTATGTCTGTAGGGTGTTCGACAAAAGGTCTAAAAGACCAAATTTTGGACTTCCGGCTGAAAAGTAAGTACTTACGGCTAGACTGTTTGCGACAAATAATCGAACTTTTATTTACGGCTACAAGTTCTTCTTGTTTAAGTCGTAAGTGTAGGTTACGGCTGGTAAGGTTGAGTTACAGGTAGCCGTAAGCAAACTCAGAGATTTTATGAAGATGACAAAACTTACGTCTATAAGATACATACTTACGGCTCGTATGTTTGCGACATAAATTAAATTTCAAAGTAATTAATAAGTTACGACCGATAGAGTAAACACGTATTGAACCGTAACTTACATAACTTTAGTTAAGGCTGCTAAAACAACAGCCGTAAGTTCAAGTTACGGCTACGAGTTCATAGTTTTTGAGCCGTAAGTTCAAGTTACGGCTTGTTATACGGGCGTAAGTCGCTTCTGAACGTCAAAAGAAAAAAAAAAAGTTTTTTTGATTTTTCAAAGTTAACCTAAGTGAACTAACCATGAACAATGAAATCAAATGGTGGGTTTGTATTATTACATTTGGTTCTTCATTGTCGCATCATGAATGAAATTCCGAAAGGGGAAAAAAATGGAATGAGAGGAAGAAGAAAGAGTAGGAGAAAAAGATTTTTGATTTTTGATTATTTTTTGTTTGTTAGGATTAGGGTTAGGGTATAATTTGTAAGTGGGGTGTAAATTGGTGTAAAGGGTTACTTAGTCATTTCACAATTTTTTGACACCCCTTATAATAGCTAACTGGATATTTAAAGTAAAAGTAGAGGGACATTACTTTTGTGAAGCGCCAGAATCACAACTCCTTTATCTTGGTGATTATTGAGGTTAATGAGGACTCTACTCCGATTTTGTTTGTTTGTAATAGTTTTAGCTAGAAGACATAGTTCATTAAAGAGAAACCTCAACAACCGATGCATAGATGGCCACTCGTCTTTGGAATCTGGCTTTCACGAAGAGAAAGAGACTAGTCCCTACTCTATGAAGAGCAAATTTCTAGGCCGAATATGATGATTCAGTGTCCCAGTATAAAAAAAAACACTACACACACAAAATAAAGCAAAACAAACAACGAAGCTAAATTTAGATAAGATTATCAAACAGAGAGTGAGAGAAAGTATATTAGGATGCAGAGCTTGAGAGAAGAAATTGTTCTCAACATTCCTGCAAGGAAAGCATGGAGTATGTACAGAGATAATGATATCATTAGCAAAATTAACCCACCCAGATATGCTCTCTGGTGCTGAATACATAAAAGGTGATGGCAGCCCTGGTAGTCTCAGGGTGTTCAAGCTTGGCCCTGGTCAGTTCTCTCTCTAGACTTTTTTTACAGATTCAACGACAAAAAAAAGTGTTTGCATTTGCATGTTTGATTAAACAGTGTTTGCATTTGCATGTTTGATTTTCGATGTGGACGCATGCGTGAACAGCGGTGAATGCCTCACTGCTAGCATCAGCAGGCCCAACCATTATTATCTTAGGGTTTTCCAAAGCTCTGATAATCTATCAATTAGTCTTGTCTTGACTGGTGACATGTTAATGTGGATACCCCAAGTCCATTAGAACCCAATTGGGCTTGGGTCTAGACATTTTGGGTGTTTAAGAAGTAAGGGATGGCAATTATGTTAATAAGTGACCAAGAGGACACATGGCAGCCCAAGAGTAAAAGGGAGTCTCTATAAATAGGACCCTAAAGAGATCATTAGAGGGAGGACTTTTTGTAGAGAGAGAAAGATAAGACTACCCATTTGAGAGAGAGAGAGGGAAACGAGATAAATCGGTACCACCTCTGAGACTCGGATCGGATTGAGAATATTACCCTATTCACATTTGGCGACCACAGTGGGAGACCGATTTCGAGTCCAGCGGAATGCAACCGGCGCTAGAAGCAATGAGCGCGCCTCAAAGGAGAGCAGAGCGAGTCCCCATACCAGGCGAGGATTTCGTTCTAATAGAGCACGAGCCAGCGGACAGTGATACCGATGATGCGCAAAGGATTGAAAAAGTATCTGTGGGGATCGTGGACGCACCAGCAACCTCGGCGCAGGGGGGCAAAGGAATCACACCATTTGCCGACAGTAACACAAAGGACACGAGTCTGGATGAAATGCGACGAGAATTCGCAACACAGGCGAAAAAACAACAACATTTGATGACGCTAATTAAACAGAAGGAGGGCGCGTCGACGCAAGAAGATGCCGGACCGACCACCGGAACTTTCGATGAGCCAAATTTGGCCGGAATAGCTGCCGGAAGAGCAAAACTCGCAATCACCAAAGGTTTTCAGCAAGAAGAAGAAGGACCCAGTGCACCAACTGGGAGGATCTCGGGGGAGGACCTAGCTAGGTATATCGAAGAACATTACCGAGTAGCAAAACAAGACCATGGGTATAGTTCTCTGGACCCCCCTTATACGAAAGAGGTGGTCGCTCACAAGTTCCCGAGTGATTATACATCACCCAAGTTCAAAGTGTATACGGGACAAGGAAACGCACGAGAGCATTTGGGTCGTTTCCTCTCGGCAATGAACCAGCACGCGAAAGATGGAAATCTATGCCTGAAGGAGTTTTCAAAATCGTTGTCCGATGTCGCATACACGTGGTATGACAATTTAAAACCAGGAAGTATAGCGACATGGGAGGAGATGGCGCGCCTATTCCTCAAAAAGTTTTTCTCCGCAAAGAGGCGAGTAACATCGGTCGATTTAGCACGGACGACAATGAGAGTTGATGAAGACCCTATGAAATACATCACAAGGTTCCAAAGTCACGCGCTCGAGTTAAGTGAAGAGGTGCCAGAAGACAGACTGGTTGAGATCTGCGTTGGAAAAATGACCGCCACCTTGCGTTTCGCCTTGTCCAACTTTCAATTCCAAACCTTCGTAGAATTAGAAGAGGCCACGGCGCGGTTGTCAGATTGCCTTGGGATCTTTCAGCAGGCGAAGATGAAGCAGACGTGGTACAATTCCGTTAACTCACTAAGTGCGGCTATTACTAGCAGTGGACCCGCTCCGGGAAATAAGCGACAAGCGCCTTTCCAGCCGTATCAAGGCGCTGCACCACAAGGAATACAAAATGGAAACAATTCTAACAGTCAGCGCCCAATTCCGGCGCCCATACCTTGTACTAAGGAACAAATCGAAAACCTCGTCGATCAATGGGCCGCTAATGGAGAAATTAACTTACCACCCGCTGTCGTAGATATAAACACTGTCAACAAAACGCATGAACGATACTGCCACTTTCATAGAAGGGTAAATCACTCGACCCTTAATTGTTATGGCGTACGAAATGCATTTTGGAGGAAAGAGAGAGCCGGGGAGATAGATCTCGGACGACAACAAATAGACAAGGATCCCTTGCCCAAACACAACGTCATGATGATTTCCCATGACCCTAGGGGCGAGGGATGGGCAGCATGGGAGGATTCCAAGGAAGAGGCATGCGAATTGTCCAGCGGAAAACAGGATTTCGAGGGAACAAATAATGTCGCCTTCCAGTTCTCCAAAACCGTCATCGCACAACAATTCTTCGACTCCCTTGGGTTCAGTGAAGACCAGGTCAGGGAGGCGTCCCAGGCAATCGCTGCTATAGCGGCGGGACACCAGGCGTTATCAAGGGGAAGGATCACCTTTGACGACAGCGATATATGCATTCCGGGGGAGCACTTGCGTCCATTGTACCTCACTGCAACTGTCAATAAGCAGCAGTTAAGAAGAGTGTTCATCGATGGAGGGGCGTCACTGAACCTTGTCTCGGTACACACCTTGGATCTACTGGGAATACCAAGGGAGGAGATCAGAGAACGAAAAACAGTAGTGCGCGGTTTCGGAGGTCACACCCAAGAGGCGATCGGAGTAATATGCCTTATTATGTCCATTGGGCCGATTAAAGCATCAGTGCCCTTCCATGTGTTAGACGATCACACTTCGTTTCACCTACTTCTAGGGCGCGGATGGATACGCGATCACCATGTTGTGGCATCCACCTATCATCAATGCATTAAAACTAGCATCGGAGGAAGAGAGTACAGAGTGCCAGCCACAAACAACCCTTTTGGACCCGAGGAGGCATATATGGCGGAAGCAGTCTTTTACCAGCCACCGGGACAGGGTGAAGCGGCTGTAATAGGTTTGTCTCGGACGATCCCTCTACCAAAGTGGGAAGAAGATAGTAAAGGCTCGGTCTTTAATCCCGCTCGTTTGGAGATACCCAAAGAAAAGAGGAAGGTTGAAGAAAAGGCGTCTGTATTCAGCGCCGAAAGATTAGGGGCGCCGGTAGGCACCAAAAGGCCAAAGACAGGATTAGAGCCCCGTTTCCACCGCTTCACCACTCAAGGTGGAGGGCATATCTACAGATTATAGCAATCAGCGGAGATGTTGCCACCCGAGCAACTGTGTAAGGCATCTACAAGCCAGGTGACACCATCTCCTAACGAGGAAGAAGAAGTGACGGCAGAGTCATTACCAGTAGAGGAACCTATAGAGATACCATCGTTAGACGAGGTAGAAGAAGTAGACATCGGCGATAAAGAAGAAAGACTAATCAAGATCAGCGCGTCCCTCGGAAGGGAAGAACGGAGAAGAATGGTCGAACTATTAATATAGAGATGTTTTCGCCTATACATACAGCGAAATGCCAGGCTTGGACGCAGAGTTAGTCGCACACTCTCTAGACGTTCTACCCTACGCGCGCCCCGTAAAGCAAAGAAGTCGTACCTTTCACAAGGATGTGGCATTGGCAATAAAGGAGGAGATCGAGCGACTAGCGGCGGCGAAATTTATCAAACCTATAAAGAACGCGCCATGGTTAGCTAACATTGTACCAGTAATGAAGAAGAATGGAAAAATCCGCTGCTGCGTGGATTACAGAGATTTGAACAGAGCCTGTCCAAAGGATGAGTTCCCTGTACCGAATGTCGACATGCTAGTAGACGCGACTAGTAACCACCTAATGTTTTCGTTTATGGACGGTTACAGTGGCTACAATCAGATTAGAATGAACACTGTTGACGCGCACAAGACGGCGTTCCAAACACCATTCGGATGCTTCTATTATGTGGTGATGCCCTTCGGATTGAAGAACGCGGGGGCAACTTATCAACGCGCCATGGTTTCTATCTTTCATGATTTAATCCATAGGCAAGTTGAGGTATATGTTGATGACATTGTGGTTAAATCCCAGAGGAGGAAAGATCACATTGACCATTTACGAACGGTATTTGAGCGTTGCAGACAGTACAAACTTAAGATGAATCCTCTGAAGTGTGCTTTTGGGGTCACGTCGGGAAAGTTCTTGGGTTTTGTGGTTACCAGCACGGGAATCCAAGTGGATCCAGGAAAGGTGCAAGCAATACTTAGTATGGACAGCCCTACCAACATACAGGAGCTTCAGAGTTTTTTAGGAAAAATATCTTATATTAGGCGGTTCATACCAGGCCTCGCCCAGATGATGGCCGCCTTCACCCCACTTCTAAAGAAAGGGCATGCATTCCAATGGGAGGATGTCCATCAGACCGCTTTTGATAACATAAAACGATGCCTGACTTGTCCACGAGTCCTTCGACCACCAATACCAGGCGAGCGGCTACATCTTTACCTAGCATACACGACTGAAGCAATAGGAGCGCTCCTCGCCCAAGATTTGGGAAACGATCAACTTTTTCCTATATATTACGTAAGTCGCGTACTGAAGGAAGCCGAGGTGAGATACCCCCACATAGAGCAAGAATGTCTAGCCCTCATCTATGCAGCTCAAAAGTTAAGGCCATACCTGTTAGCGCATCAAACGGTAGTGGTTGCCGCGACAAACCCCATGGTTTATCTAGCCGAACGTCCATACCTAACTGGGCGAACTGCACGATGGTCCCTTCATTTGTCAGAGTTCGGGTTACATTACCAGAGACCGCGAGGCGTCAGAGGTCAAGCAATCGCAGATCTTTTAGCCGCGTTCCCAGGAAGCGACGAGGCTGATATTCATGAAGACATCCCTGGGGAGGTAGCAGAACTAGAAGAAGAAGGTACATGGGACATGTACTTTGATGGGTCATCGTATGGGACGTACGGGGGAGCAGGCATCGTGTTCGAAACACCAGAAAAGGAGCTACTATCGTTCGCTTTTAAGCTAGATTTCGCTTGTAGCAACAACATGGCCGAGTACGAGGCATTCTTAATAGGGCTCAAGCTGGCAGAGCAAATGAAACTCCAACGACTTCACGTACATGGTGATTCAAAGTTGGTCACGAGTCAAGCGGGGGGAGAGTTCCAAGTCAAAGAAGAACGACTAGCGCCCTACCGCGCGGAAGCACAGGAGCAGATGGCTAAGTTCGCCCAAATAGAACTAGGGCACACTGGAAGAGCCATGAATAGACACGCTGACGCCTTGGCAACACTTGTGACAAAAATCAATTTGAACGGTAAAGATGAAGGATCGATTACTGTGTACAGACAAGAGCTGCCTAGTACATGGTTGCGAGATATGAAATTTGAAGAAGAAAACGATTGGAGAAAGGGAATCATGAGAGAGCTCGGTAAGCCGAAGGAAGAAAGGTCGATATTATTCAAAAAATTGAAATCTTTCGTGGTCATCAAAGGGCAACTGTACTACCGAATGGCAGGTGGGGCTCTAGCACGATGCATAGGGAATCAAGAGGCGATGAACCTCTTGGACAAAGTCCATCAGGAAACTTGTGGACACTCAGGAGTGGTTCCACTGTACATGAGGATACAAAGGAAAGGGTACTACTGGCCTGAGAAGGCAACGCAAGCCGCGACTTTACAGAACAATTGCGCGGAATGCCAATCACCGCCGCAACCATCGGAAGTTTGCACGATTGAAGAATTGGACTGGAGGCAGCCGTACATAAACTATCTAAGAAACGGATCACTCCCGGGAGACGAGGTAGAAGCCTTGGTAATAAAGAAGAAGGCAGCGCGATTCTTCATTGATGAAGGAGTATTGTACCGGCGGAGTTTCAACAACGGTGCCCTAAGATGCCTAAGTAGTGAAGAAGCGCGAACAGTAATGACCAAAGCACATGAGATGGAACATCAAGGAAAGCGCAAACTATTCATACACGTTCACGATGGTGGATACTATTGGCCCACCATGGAGGCGGATACAGCGGATTTCGTAAGAAAATGCGATATTTGCCAACTCCATGGGAATGTCATTCAAGCGCCCCACAAAGAATTACATAGTATAGTTGCTCCATGGCCCTTCCACAGTTGGGGTCTGGACCTGATTGGTCCCATAAGCCCTCTATCTTCTGGAAGGCACAAATATATAATCACGGCCACGGAGTACTCAACCAAGTGGGTAGAGGCGGCGCCTCTGCGAAACTACGAAGGAGAAACCATTGCTGCGTTTATCAAGGAATACATCATCTGTCGTTTCGGCGCGCCAATGATCATTCGCTCAGACAACGGTACTTCGTTCATCAATCAGAAGGTGGCAGATTTGTTGGCCAAGTACCATATAAAGCAACATGCGTCAACTGAATATTACCCACAAGGAAACGAATTGGCAGAATCTACCAACAAAACGCTGCTCCGAATCCTGAGCAAAACTGTCCATGACCATCACAGAAGCTGGCACGAGCAGCTACCTCTAGCACTATGGGCCTACAGGATCTCCAAGCGGAGTTCAACAGGAGCGTCTCCTTATTCCTTGGTATATGGAGAGGATGTCATCCTACCAGCGGAAGTTGCGGTGCCATCGGCCAGAGTGGCGGTAGCCAGCCACGCGGAACCTGATGATGTAAGCAGAATCGCGCATCTTGACGCGCTTGCATAGAGAAGGACGAGGGCGGAAAACTTCGCTGAAACTTACAGAGCTACTAAGGCGCGTTACTATAACAAAAAGGTAGTACCTCGCTCCTTCGAAGTCGGTGATATTGTATTAAAAATCGCAAAGCACGTACAGAGAAAAGCCAAAGCAGGGAAATTCGCAGCAAATTGGCGCGGACCTTATATTGTGCAAAAGATTGCAGAAAGCGGCTACTATTATCTCAACCACATGAGCGGTAAGGAGATTGATACCCCGATTAATGGCAAATGGATTAAATTATACTATGCATAAGAGGATAGGGCCAGAGGATACTGGCGGTAACTTTTACCCTTTATTATTATTAATCTTCGTTCGTTTATTTATCATTATATGTAAACCATAAGAAAAACAAGAGAAATATATGCTCATTCCTTCAATCAATCATTTACTTTATGGGCACCGAAAACCCAAAGAGTGCATTGAACACGATTGCCTCAGGAGCGCACTGAACACGCTTCCTTTTATAACAAAATCGATTTAACACAAGGGCACTGATCACCCTGGTCGATTGGGCACCGAAAACCCATAAGGAGCGCACTGAACACGCTGCCTCAGGAGCGCACTGAACACGCTTCCTTTTACTGGAACACGCTCGGTGGAACGCCCGATATGCGGCCACTCTAAGACATGCGTTATACCAACTGATTAATCTATACATCATCAAAACACGCTCGGGGCGTTACACCAACTATCGGAACATGCTCGGAGGGTCGCCTAACACGCGCCCTACCAACAAAACAAAATTTTAAATAGCCTCAGAGCCGCATATCAAGATCATGCAAAGATTATGCAAACACATTATTGGAATACGCTCGGGGCGATTATACCAGCTAATTAATCTACGATTATCTATCAAACTATCGAAACATACTCGGAGGGCCGCCTAACACGCGCCCAACCAGCAAAACAAAATTTCATATAAAAACGCCTTGACGCGTCTCATTTATGCAAAAATCAAATCAATTACATCATAGGCCTACGCGCCTTTTAAATAGCTCCAAGAGCCGCATGTCAGGGAAGCTTATGCAAAGGTTATGCACCACATTATTGGAACACGCTCGAGGCGTTAAACCAACTGATTAATCTACGTTATCTATCAAACTATCGGAACATGCTCGGAGGGTCGTCTAACACGCGCCCTACCAGTAAAGAGCGCCTTGAACACGTTGTCTATCCACGATTTTACTAGTTTAAACACAAAACACATCAATAACATTAGCCCACAAAGGCGCACAACAAGAGTTACTTCTACTATAAAAACAAAATCAGTCAACTACAGAAGAGCGCACTCTCACAATAATAAAGAGCATTACAGTATATATTAAACATTAGCCAGTTTAACTAGCTCGGTTTCACATTCAGCAAAGCGTTGTGCGACAAAATCAACGGAATCCCGTGCATACTCCACATAATCTTCTTCTTTGGAAAGTTGTTGCACGAGCTCATTATAGCGATGACGCGCCTTGCCTCGTAAATACGAATCTGCGCCTGCACGACGAATCAATTCCATAGTCTCACATTGTTCCGACAAGGCCACACAGATGCTTTTACATCGTTGTTCATGTGATTGGAGTAAACCTTTAGTCTCCAAAAGGATAGTATGTAAGCGCTTTGTTTCCTTCTCAAGATTTGCACGCTTTAATGCGC
>JAJJMA010235806.1:0-17346 GCA_023529015.1 Papaver nudicaule
CATGGAAGGATGACATGGAATAGGGTAAAACGATGGAAGAGGCAGGATTTATGGAAAAGGGATACAACCTACGATTGTTGTTTGGAATAATACTATCAGAATGCTCTCTGAAATAAAGTGTTATGGAGAAATTATGGAAAGTCCATCTATGAAGATCAACCACTTAAGATCAGGTACTGGATTTTGGTCTCTACCTACTAGATAGAAAACTACAGGAGGAAGATCAGAATTGCGGGAATACTGTCCGATGCTCCACGATGAGGGTAAATTGGAACCAATAACTAAATGTGATCAAACAAAATTGAAATGCAAAAATAAATAAAAATAAAACTGTTTGCCAAGGCAACTGAGTATTCTAAAATTTACAGGGCAACGAGTATTCTAAAATTTGGAGTGTTATGAGGCGACATGAGAATGAGAAATACATAGTTCAAAGAAATAAACGTACAATATTGAACAGTCCCGTGCCGTCTGCGGCACGGGCAAATCCCTTGTTCAATTATACAATAGCATTCCAAAAAGTGTCAGGAATTCCCTCGCCCAGTGTATTCAAATGAATCAAATCAAAGAGTAAACGTTACACACCGCAGTCATTTTGGAGATAAAATCCACAGTTAGAAACATGGTTCAAAGAATTACAAATATGGTTTAATAAGTTGCCCCTGTAGAAAACAAAATCATTTCCATAATCTGCACAATGCAACAAAGTTTTGGTTAGTGCGCTGCAACATGCAAAGTAGTGTCAAACCTATTGGAAGATACTGTTGTTGCAACCATATGAGTATGGCTACCTTGAGACGGCATTATAGTGAACATTATTCAGAGACCACCTTCCATCACTAAAAAAATAATATGTGATGTGTATGATGGGGTTGAAATTTATGTTAAGATGGATAAAACAATTAATAACCTCAACAGTAGGCCTTGAGCACAGAGAGGCATATCAGCATTACTGTTGTCACTTTGGATCCTTGTTAAAGTTGTCATAAAATACTTGAGCAATCTTGTACTCGGAGCTCTTAAAAGTACTTTCAAATTTTAGCTCATTGAAAATCTACTGAGAGATATAGTTATGCATTCATTCTCTAACAGATGAATCGTACTCCTGAAGAAAACAATATTGCATAAGCATCAATATTTTTATAAGTGACAATATAAATATTTGTGTAACTAATGACATCAGAATTATATAAGTGTCTGTTACCGGTTACTTCAAGCTGCAATGAACTGTCGTTCTAAGATTGATTTTTTTTGCTCGATGTCGTGCTAAGATTGATATACTTGCAATCTTCCCATAAACCAAATTTAAAGTGAACGCGTTACCTTTAATTCTTTACCAATGCTTAAAGATTAGATGTAGTAATAAGTATAAGAAAGTATTGATGGAAATAACCAAAAATACCCAGCAAAATAAAGTTTATTCCACTTACCATAACATCATCAACCCGTCCATCCTCGTATCTACAACAAAAATTCATTCGACAAATCAGTTGAGATCAAAATTACATGAACCCGTTTATTAATTTGGGGACAATTGATACGGAAAAAAAAAAAAAGAGAGGAGAGATTACCCCATATCAGATCTCACCCATATCACGATCTCGTCAGCCATTTGCGATGCTTGATGAAGAATCTGTTTGTGGGCGAGTATGGGATTGAAGAAGAAAAGTTTCGCATACTGACCACTTTTATTTTGAACAGTCGTGGATGAAGAATGTTACGCACTACAAAAATGAAGGGATCTAGGGATGGTTTTCGAAGTGGGACGGTTGAATAGACCGACGTGGGGGCAGTTTGCTCATAGAAGGTGTATGAAGGGTGTAATAATTTTTTTTTTTTGTTAATAGATGTGTTGGGACAAAAACAATGAGAAAGCTCAATTTCTCAATGCTCTCACTATTCATTTAAAACTTAAAAAAGTGGGCCAGAATGAATGGGAATTTAGTATTCGGTTCTTCGCACGTTTTTTTCTTCAGAAGATCTGAAATTATGGGAACCCTATTAACATTGTGCTAGTTATTTCATCGCTCTTGCTATGAACACCCTTACAATATGTATTTAAGCACAAAATTTCTTTATGAATGAGCAATATGGGACTATATATGTAGGCACCTCAAAGATCAACTAAGAAGTAGAAAACATGTACAATTGTTTGAATTGAAAGTATCTTGGTCAATTAAGTCAAAAACATAAACTTTAAAGGAGATAAAACTGGATTTGGGCATTTGGCTGTTCATATATCATGTTGCTATTTTTAAAGTTTGATTAGATAAAACTACACCTTATCATGATACTAATTCTAAAAAAGTGAAAATAAATAGTAAATTTTTGTTTATTGTATTGATTTGGATAAAATTTCCACCTCTCTATATGGTAACTAGAATTTGTTTCATATCAAATGCTTAAGTAACCCCCTATTAATAGTTCAGATTTCAAAGGTTTAAAAGCAAATCAAAACTTCAATATCTTTCCAAACACAAAACCAACTTGACTCCTCTGTTTACTCACTTCTCAAATGAAGGAAAACAAAGAAAGAAAAGGAAAAACCATTTAGAACATATATCTCTTCTTCTTATTCTTTTCTCCCACACCAAAGAATATATAAACAAAGCATCATTAATTACAAACAAAAACCAGTACAGTATATAGGAATGGAAAAATCAATAATGTGGTGGAGCTTCTTGTTACTGGGTTTTCTATCATGTATTATTACAAAAGCTTCTGTAACTTATGATAGTAAAGCTATTGTCATTAATGGCCAAAGAAGAATTCTTATCTCTAGCTCCATTCATTATCCTAGAAGCACACCTGAGGTATGCAACTAATATTGTAGTCAATGGGTTTTGCCTAAAAAACTTGATTCTCTCAAATGTTTTCCTTAAATATCTTCAATTTTTGTGGCTCTCATTAATGGTTATATTTGGTTTTTTCAGATGTGGCCTGATCTTATTCAAAAAGCTAAAGAAGCAGGTTTAGATGTAATCCAAACATATGTCTTTTGGAATGGACATGAACCTTCTCCTAATAAGTTTAACTTTGAAGGAAGATATGATTTGGTTAAGTTTCTCAAGTTGGTACATCAAGCTGGTCTATATGTTCATCTTAGAATTGGTCCTTACGTGTGTGCTGAATGGAATTTCGGGTACGTAATCTCTTAAATTTCCATTTTCTTGTCTTCTTTCCAATATCATTTTCATTTGTTTTGAGTCTTGTGTTTTTTGAATTCAGGGGTTTTCCTGTTTGGCTCAAATATGTCCCTGGTATGCAATTCAGAACAGATAATGGACCTTTCAAGGTTTGTTTCATACTTATTTATGGATTGTGTTTGTCTATTCAGCCAACAAATTGCTGATGAAGTTATGGATTTTCTTGAATGGTTATATTGAAGGCCGCAATGCAAAAGTTTACGACGAAAATCGTGGACATGATGAAATACGAAAAAATGTTTCAAACTCAAGGAGGTCCTATTATTATGTCCCAGGTAAACAAAATGATGAATGTGCACCACTGTTGCGGTGTTTGGAATTAGTTTATTAAATTTGAGACTATTGCGCATGGAAATTTGAGAGTTTTGCTTTTGTAAATTGAATTGCAGATAGAGAATGAATATGGACCAGAGGAATGGGAAATAGGCGCTCCCGGTAAAGTGTATACAAAATGGGCAGCTGCAATGGCTGTAGGACTTAACACTGGTGTCCCATGGGTTATGTGCAAACAAGATGATGCTCCTGATCCAACCGTAAGTAACTTAGAACTTTTTAAGCACTTTCGTAGATAAAAACCATCTCTTGTAAATCGCAATGGTAAGCATGGTTCGGTTAATAGTCTACATTTCTATTGTTTCTAACATTGGTTTATTCTTTGCTGATAGATAAATGCTTGCAATGGTTTCTACTGTGATTGGTTCACTCCCAACAAGAAATATAAACCGAAGATGTGGACTGAAAATTGGACTGGCTGGTAGGCGATCGATCCATTTGTTACTCCTTAAGCTGCCAAAAAAGAAAAAACTTGATTTCGTTTTATGTTTCTGTTCTTACACCTATAAAGAATTCAGAAGTTTATCATTAGCTTATGATGAGGAAATATTCTGTTTATAGGTATACAGGGTTCGGGGATACAATTCCTCATAGACCTGCTGAAGATGTTGCATATTCGGTTGCCAAATTTATACAAACTGGTGGATCATTCATGAACTATTACATGGTAAGGCGAGCTATGTCGTAGTTGTATATAAACCCTTCGTCCCACATAAATAGAGCTACTTGGGATTTGCACAATTATTAAGGAAAGAAAGAGAGAGATTAGCTTTAAACTGTTTTTTTCAATTATACCCTTATAGATAATATAATAGTAAAATTTTGAAACGACATATCTCTCAAATTATGACACGTATCTTTGTAAACTTTGTATCATTGAAAAGCATTTTAAAACACCTACGCAACGAGTATAAACATGACTATGAAATTATAAATATTTATCATACTAAGATTTCATAACAATAATCAATAAAAAGGGTAAGATTATAAACATGATCTAATTTAATAGAACTAGCTCAATTTATATGGGACAAAAATCAAAATAAAACCAGCTCAATTTATGTGGGACAGAGGGAGTATGATTTAAATGTAGCTAGTTCAAAGGTATTTTTTTAGTTTTAGCCTTAAACCTCTTGTTTTCTTTTTGTTTTGGTGTTATACATCAGTTTCATGGAGGAACAAATTTCGGGAGGACATCAGGTGTTTTCGTTGCAACGAGTTACGACTATGATGCCCCAGTTGATGAATATGGTATGGTAATCAGAGGCTTATAATTTTTATTCATATACTCATGTACGTAGTTAGACTAGGTATCTTGACGTTTACAAATCATGCATGCTAACGGGGTTTCTCAGTTAATTCTTAGCCGATCCTGCTTTCGTCGCTGATTAGAACAATAGAAGGTTCTGTATTTTCTAATTGCACGCAATTTCTTATCTTTTATGTAGGACTACTAAGGGAACCCAAATATGGTCATTTGAGAGATCTTCATAAAGCAATCAAGCTTTGCGAATCAGCTTTACTTTATTCCGAACCCGTCAGAACTGTTCTTGGGAGACACCAAGAGGTTTGTTTCCTCATACTATAAACCTATACCCATATTACGGAGAACCAATATCTATACGTACCAACATTTTTCGCATATGTTTCTTCTTCAGGCTCATGTCTTCGATTACAAGGCAGGAGGTTGTGCTGCATTCCTTGCAAACAATGACGCAAACTCCCATGCAACTGTTACATTTAGAGGCTTAAAGTACTTCCTTCCTCCTTGGTCTATTAGCATTCTTCCAGACTGCAAAAACACCGTTTTCAACACTGCAAGGTCAGAATCAAACTATATAGCTCAGTTCTTGACAGTTATGAATAGTGGTGGAATTGTGGTGATTCAGTCTTGATGGATGCTACATTCTTTTATTATGCAACACTGAACTTTTTGATATATGATCCAATCCTGAAACAGGTTGGCGCGCAAAGTTCAGTGGCAAAGATGACACGAGTGAGCAGCGGGTTTGCTTGGCAATCATATAGCGAAAACATTGAAGCCTATGGCTATGATGACCACTCAGCTACAGTAACACGTGAATTAATGGAGCAGATAAATGTGACAAGAGATAATTCGGATTATTTGTGGTATTCGACAGAGTAAGTAGTCGTAACATCTACATATCAAGCCCATGACCACTAAGTACTGATCGAGTATTCAGCTATCTTTTATTTCATCTTCTTACTCAATCTTTTCAAACACCTCTTTGTACT
The DNA here is from genome assembly GCA_023529015.1 of Papaver nudicaule. NCBI lineage: Eukaryota > Viridiplantae > Streptophyta > Magnoliopsida > Ranunculales > Papaveraceae > Papaver > Papaver nudicaule. Next base: position 5,796 of record JAJJMA010235806.1, read on the forward strand.
TCAGTGTCAAGATAGAGCCAAATGAAGCATTCTTGAAGAATGGGCAATATCCTGTGCTCACAGTAATGTCAGCTGGTCATTCTTTGGATGTTTTCATCAATGGTGAATTCTCTGGTAAGCAAGATTTATTAGACAAAAGTATATCACAAAAAATTTGTGATGATCTACCATTCCTCGAGTAATATTCTTTTTATTTTTGCAGGAACTGCTTATGGGAATGTTCTTAACGCCAAACTGACGTTTACTGGCAAAGTGAAATTGAGAGTTGGTATTAACAAGATTGCGCTATTAAGCGTAGCGGTTGGCCTTCCGGTTAGTTTCTGTTTTGTTTTTCTTTCGATTCATGGCCTACAATTAATATACTATATTTGATAGTAGCAAGCAAAACCGCAAAACTATCCGTTCTGACGCTCTTCTTGTTGGTTGATTTGACACAGAATATTGGCAAACAATTTGAGACATGGAATACTGGGGTTCTTGGTCCAGTCACATTGAAGGGTCTTAACGACAAACAAAGAGATTTGACATGGCAAAAATGGTCCTACAAGGTTTGTCCTCTGTCTATTCTGCTTTGATTTCCTGCCATTGCCACCAGAAAGAAAACTGCAATAGTATTAAGATTTTCCAAATGTGTCCCCTTGCAGATTGGTTTGACAGGTGAAGCGTTAAATCTTGTTACGCTCCATGGAAGTTCCTCTGTCAAGTGGATGAAAGGATCTTTGTTAGCTCGAAACAGACCCCTAACCTGGTACAAGGTGAGGATCCCTAGTTTCGTATACAAGGAACATCTATACGCCAATTATGTCAGATATCATGAACTAATTTTGTACCGGCTAGCTCCAATTATGTGGCTAACTATGTATGCTTTTGTAGACTATTTTCAATGCACCCGGTGGAAATGATCCTCTGGCTTTAGATATGGTGAGCATGGGAAAAGGTCAAGTATGGATCAACGGGCAGAGCATTGGTCGTCATTGGCCTGCAAATAAAGCATATGGAAAATGTGCTAGTTGTAATTATGCTGGGTACTATAATGAGACAAGATGCGAGAGTAATTGCGGAACATCCTCGCAAAGATGGTAAGATCTTCTTCACAGTTTAGCTTACAAAGACTTTTCTGGAAAACCAAGAGTTCTGTTTTTACTAATTTGCTGATGATATCTATAGGTATCACATACCTCGTTCATGGTTGAAACCCACTGGAAATTCAATGGTTGTTTTTGAAGAATTGGGTGGTAATCCAAGTGGAATTACTTTGGATAGAAGAATTATACAGAGTGTTTGTTCTGATATTTATGAAGCACAACCATCACTAGAGAGTTACTTGGAACTAGCCAATGGAAAGGCTGCATTACCGCCGAAAGCTTATCTTTGGTGTATGCCGGGAAAGAAAATTTCTTGGATAAAGTTTGCAAGCTTTGGAACTCCCCTCGGAGTTTGTGGGAGCTTTAGGGAAGGAAGTTGTCATGCGCACAAGTCCTATGACGCTTTTCAACAGGTATAAGTAAAACTGGCTCGAGGAAGCTCGTTTGTGCAATTTTTTTTACATCCAATCTCTACTAGCAAAAACTCAATTTAACATATGAAATGTGATTGCAGAACTGCATTGGGCAACAGTCTTGTGAGGTAACTGTTAGCCCCGAGGTTTTTGGAGGAGATCCTTGTCCAAGCACTAGGAAGAAGCTCTCAGTTGAAGCCATTTGCACTTAAAAGAAGTTTATCAGAATGTAGATTACTGGCTATCGGTTCTGGTTATTTGCTTTAGAGAAAGGATGAAGTTGTACAGCGCTACATCGTTTGGTGAAAAGCATACATACAGTGTTGTGAAAGAATCAAAATAATGCAATAATGTAAATAGAATCAAACAGAAATTTTACATGAAATATTATAGAAATTGTTTTGGGTAAAAAACCCATACAGAAATCGGTTAGTTTGTGCTAAAATATTTCACAGGTTTTGCTTAAAACAGGAAAAATTTCGTATACGGTGCCAATTAGTTATTGGATGGGTGGGGGGTAATCTAGATGAATGAGTCGGTATAGTTGTTGGCGGCCACAGCATGCTCGAGCAGCCAAGCCTGGGCCGCCGAGCGGCTAAGCCTTGGCCTCTAGGTCCATCTTCAGTCCAATTTAATCTTTCAAAAACACATACACATAAAATAAGCATGAGCCGTTTAAATCAAATATTGAGAATAAACCAACGGTCAAAAATGAACTCTACTTTAGGGCAGATCTCTATAGTAGGCCTTATAAAAGAAAATAGTTGTCTTTCGTTCTCTATTCCTCTCTAATCTATGTAGCGGCAAGAAAAAAAAAACCTAAAAAATTCAATAATAGATCTCTCTATGGTGTTCTTTATGATCCGTTAGTGGAAGAAAAAAAAACATCATAACAACAACTTTTTCCTCACTCACAACAATATTTTCTCTCAAAAAATTAAGATCCCCCTTTCTGTTTCTTTCTTCTTCGATTGATGTTTGGTTTTTAGCTAGGGCAGCAGAGGCCATTTAAACTCTTGTTACACTTTCAAATCGGTGATTTTTATTCGCTTTGAAGCATTCAAGTCATGAATTTGTTATTGGATAGGCTACGGATCTGGGTTTTAGTCTCTCCGTTTGTTTATTTTAGTCCTAATTGACAAAGTCAAAATATTAAGGAGACCAAGAGATTTTCCAAAGTATCCTTGTTTTATTACCAAATTGACTAATATTACAAAAAAATTATAACTTTAGTTTTAATAGGTAATAATGAAATAGGATATGAAATCAAAAACAAAAATGAAAACAAGATAAAAACAAAGTTATCTTTTAACAATTAGTTAAAATATAATTTGCCAAAGAGTATAATATTTTTGAGGAATTTATTTTTAAAATGAGGATAAATAAATAATATGATGGCAATTTTTGTGCTTAAGGTAATTTTTGAGTATCAAATCCTCTAACTTCATCTCCTTGGTTTTGTGCTTAAGGTAATTTTTAAAGTCTTTCCAAGAAGATGGAAGTTTCTCTATTAGCGCAGCAACCTGAAACAATTCACTCAATACCATTAATTATGCCTTCAACTCATGCAAGATTATTTGAAACTCTTGTACTTGTGACATGAAAAACTTAGAGTCAATCATTTTAAAGTCCAAGAATTTTACAACGATGAATTTCTTCTCCCTGGTAGATTCTGTTTTGTACTTCTTCTCAAGGGAGTCCCAAACTTCCTTTGCTGTTTCAAGTGGTTGATAAACACTGAAGAGAGAGTCCACAACCACAAGCCTATTCAGAATATAATCCTTGCACAGAAAATCAGAATACATGTTTACATGCATCCACCGGATGAGCATTGTCATCCTTTTGTGGCACAAGAGACAGTTCAGTCAAGTAAGAGGCCAAACCCAAGGTGGTCAGATAGAACAACATCTTTGCTTGGCAGCGTTTGAAATCAGACCCACTGAATTTCTTTGGTTTCTCATAATGAATGTGCGATCCATCTTTGGACAAACCAGCAACGTTGACACTTTAGCAGAACAATTAGCGTCAGAGAGGCTCAAACAGAGGCTCCAAGTGTGCGAAGTGCACGCCTAGAGAGGCTCCTCTTCGCCTACGCGTCGTGGGTGGCTGATGCGGTGCGGTGCTTCGGTGCCAAGCACTAAGGTTAGCAGAACAATTAGTGTCAGAGAGGCTCAAACAGAGGCTCCAAGTGTGCGAAGTGCACGCCTAGAGAGGCTCCCCTTCGCCTACGCGTCTCGGGGGGCTGATGCGGTGCGGTGCTTCGGTGCCAAACACTAAGGTTAGCATAACAATTAGTGTCAGAGAGGCTCAAACAGAGGCTCCAAGAACAAATAGTGTCAGAGAGGCTCAAACAGAGGCTCCAAGTGTGCTAGGCTCCCCTTCGCCTACGCGTCCTGGGGAGAGGCTCATACAGAGGCTCCAAGTGTGCGAAGTGCACGCCTAGAGAGGCGTCGCGGGGGGCTGATGCGGTGCTTCGGTGCCAAGCACTAAGGTTAGGGTGCAACTTTAGCCTTATATTCATAAACTATTATCTCTCAATAGCTTATAAACTAGAGACTCCTCTAAATTTACACAATGTGGGACTAAACTTTTCCTTTATATCTCTACTTGGACAATTTCCATTAATTCTGGATATGGGCTTGAGTGGCCATCCCAAGCCCAATTTCCAACATATCATAAAGTAGATTTATCCAAATTTAACAAATACCATTGGATTCGGTAATACGCCATAACGAATGGATTATGTTGTAAAGCTGCATTTTTCTGCGAAAAGTAGTGTTGTGAAAGAACGCAAGACTTTCAATAGAATCAAACTATTGTAAACTTTTTTATGAAATATTTTGAAGTAAAAACTCATACAGAAATCAATCATAGTATGCCAAAACAATATTTTGGCACCGAAAGCATGAAGCGGCCAAGTCTGGGCCGCTGTGCAGCTAAGCCTTGGCCCCACATGCTGGTAAAAAATCTGGGCAGGAAATAGAGTACGCAAGAACCGTTTAGATCAAATAGTGGAAACCCCCAATCTAATCAACCATAAAAAATTTGCCCTACACTATCAGGCAGATCTCTAGAGCCTTATAAGAGGAATAGTTTTCTATCGTAGCCAAAAGAAATACAAACCAAACCCTCCCAAAAAAACCAACCACAGATCTCTGAATGGTCTTCTTCATTCCTTTAATGGAAGCAGAAACTTATATGGCCATCACAAGAACAACAACATAACTTTTTCCTTACAATGATATTTCCTCTCAAAAAACTAACATCTGATTCTCCTCTAAGTTCACCACTTCTTTAGATTCGCTTCTATGAAATTTCAGTTGTTTGTAACAAATAGTTAGTTTCTCTATAAAATTCAACTGTTGTTCGGTTCTTCGTTTGAACATGGTGTTATCATGTGAGATCTCTTCCTACACATTCAAATCTGCTGATCGATGGGTCTTACATTAGACAGGCACTTTGCTATGGATCTAGGCTTTACTAAAAAAGATTTAATGTTTGCAGTATCTTAATGGATTATTGACTAATAATCCATCTTAACAAATTTTTCTAGTATTTTAATATCCTTTCACTTTGTATGCGAGAAGCAGATTAATGTATGACAATCACAATTTAATGGTAAATTTAAGTTGTTATTTGCATCTATGGCTTATTTGCCTTTTAGTTTTCTAGTCTCTAAAATCTGTTACTCTAATCCTTTGGCAAGTCCAGTGCAACTCTGTAGCTATGTTATGAAAAGCGCTTGAGGCGTTGCCTAAGGTGACCGAGGCAACTCGCCTCGCCTCGCGCCTCATACAACATAGCTCTGTAGTTCATTAGTCAATACTCAATAAGCTTTTCATTGTCAATTTACAACCGGATTGCGCCAGCTGGGAATTACTTATGAAATGCACAATGTTGAGCCAAAATGGCTTTATTTTAGCAATTTTTTTAGCATACCAGGAGGTCTGCCTGTGGTTTTGTTGCCAACCAATGTCTCCAATACAACACTAATATCCCTCTAATACAGATATATGTCGGTCGGAAAGGAACAGAAAAATATCTTGCAAGATTTTGTAATGTATACACGAGCTGCAAAATTAGTCATTCCAGTCTGTGATTTCTTTTTACTGTGCCTTGTAAAGTTCGATTTGTATGTTACTTGAGCATACAAGGGCCAATTATAGGTATAACATACAGATATGGGAAAAAAAGTATATGAAACTTCTGAATCATAGTGGTTTGGTTTTACCCCACATTTTCCTTGTCTACATTATAGACCAATTTGTCTACTTTTTATGTTCCGAAGAAGGCACCAAATATAAGCAGTATGCCAGTATCATATCGAGTAGCAAGTAGCAACACATTACGATGGAAGATTTCTTCGAATTCACATGTACAAAGTGATAACTCAAAGAAAACCCATACAACAATCAATCAATTTTCGGCTAAAACACTTCAAAAAACAAAAAGAAAAAATTAAGTAGGAAAATTTTGTAAGGTGGGAGCTAGTTGTTTGGATGGGTGGGGGTTTAACATACATGAATCAGGGATATATCGGTTGGCGGCCAAACATGGACGCGAGTAGACTCGGCCATGCCTTGACCTATTACCATAGTGAAGATACTGATTTTCTCATCACATCATGAACGCATAATAGACATTTTTGCCTTTCCACGGAATTCAGACCCAAATTTCACTGCCTGAAGCAAATTCGTACAAACCGAACACCTCTGGAAAAAACATCTTTAAAATCTGATCAGGCAATAGAATATGTGAACCGTTGGATCAAAATCAACGGTCCCAAGTTAACCTTTGCAGATCCAAGTCTTATAAAAAGAGAATAGTTGTCCAACAATTTCATTGTTTCAGACACTAACCCTAAAAGTTCGACAACAGCCAACATATCCATCTCAATTTTCTTCTTTACGATCCATCATTGGAAACAAAAGTATCAAATACATGGTGATCAACAATGTTACGGTTGTCAGGTCTATTATAGTCTGTTTTTACTTATTGTTCGGTTTGAATTTCGTAGAATTAGCATAGTAGTTATTAGACGAAAATAAGTGATATGTTTTACCAATTCAACTAGTTATGTACGTGGGCAGTAGTGTCCCTAGTTGTTAGGAGTATGTTAGTATTTAGATTAGTGGGTTAAGTCCCTAGTTTGTAGGATTTAATGTTTAAATGGGATACGTGGGATTATGGTTTATCTAATGTAATCTCTATTTAAGATTTATGAAGCAATGAGAAATATATGCAGAGAAATATTGTCGGCACCTTGGTGTTGTTAATGGAGGGTTTGGCTCCTCGAATAGCCTAAGCTTTGACGTTGGGTTCGTCTATAAACCCCTTATCCTTGTTCTTCTTAGTTTATCTTCTTTGTTTTGGTTTTGTTTCATCCATTAATCACAATCATTTCCACTGTCCTTCTTTTCCATTATATCCTTCTTGTTTTCTCTTGACTTGTTAATGCTACCCACTGTGATCGTATCAAACAATAACTTTTTCTCACAACGATTTCTTCTCTCAGAAAACAAATATCTAAGATTTCCCACATCCAATTGCTTGCAAACCACAAAATTGGTCCAAAGGATTTGTATGGTGGGATGGGATCGAGTAACAATTAATGATCTGCACCATGGTAAGGAACGAAGCTGTAACCATTCATCTTGAACATCTCCGTCAAAGAACGAAGCTGGCAACAATTCATTATCAACACCACCGTCAAAGAATGGTTTACTTCAACCATTGATTTAATGTTGGCATTTCTTCTTTCAGTTTGCAGATTAATGAGTAATAATCATAATTTAATGACTAATTTAAGTTGTTATTTATATCTATGGCTTGTTTGATTTTTAGGCCTTGCTTACTCTAATGTGTATGTAAAATGTTGAACCAAAATGGATTTATTTTAGTTGAACAATGGTGCTTCATGTAGGCCATGCCATGGGGTCTGCACTTGTCTTTTTGCCACAACCAGTGGCTCCATTACAGTACTAATACCTTGTCGAAACCTTTTCGAAAACAGCTGACAAGAATATAGTCTTTTTCATGTTGTTAATTGTGGCTTTGTTAAGATCGATTGGCATCATAAAATGTGCTTGAGCTGTTGACCATATATGCCTTTGAGGTGTTTGAGTTTATTTATGGCTTGTTAACTGTACATAAGCATCGTAATGTGCGAAAAGGATTCACGGGGTAGTTCCCCGTTCAGGAACATAAGCTTCAACTAATGACATGCAATTTGCTAAGCTGAAATGAAGATTAACATTCGCCATTTCGCCACCTGAAGTATGAATGCAACTGGATTGTTTGGCGATGGTATTACTCAGTAAACCTTAGTACAAGGATTCCAGACGTAGAGAGATATCGTTTGGCGTCGCTGCTTTCACAAATCAAACCATTACACAACTACCCAAAATTTGAACATTTGGATGATACTGCCCTTCTAAAGGATACCTAATGTTTTCCAATGGATACTCAATGTTGTTTTACAGCCTCATTAGATAATTTTCCTTTATAACATTGGCGATGTATGTCTTAGAGTCTCGGTTACGGTTACGTATTGTGAGCAGGACCGGTCTATATTATCATGATTAAGTTTCATATTTGCAAAACTAATATCATGATTGGGTTCATTTTAGGCCCCCCAATGCTATTATCATAGGGAGAAACTGATTTGGTCATCCAATGACCTCAAATAGACATTTTTACGGACCCAATATTTACTGCCTCATAAAAATTCGTACCAAATATCGGACCCACCCAGTGAACCGTTAGATCAAAATCAACGGTCCCAAGTAAACCCTGCGCAGATCTCAAGCCTTATAAGAATAAAACTTGTCTAACAATTTCATTGTTCAAACCCTAATCCTAAAAGTTCCACAGCAGCCAACAGATCTCTCCCAATGTTGATTTATCAGTGGAAGCAAAAACATCAAATGCATGGTCAACAACAATACCAACATCAACAACTCTCTCTCACAATGATTTCTTCTCTCATAAAACAAAGATGTAACCTTGTTGTCATGGAATTGCTTGGCTTTATTACTTGTTTATTTGTAAACTCAATGCTGATTCAAAATGATTACACTTGTTTCTGGTGCTGGGGTGCATTCCACGAAACTGAGTTTTCTGAAGAAGAAATAATGTTTTGTATTATTAGCTATTAATAATCTATTTTAGCAAATCTTTCTACTTTAGTGTCCTTTCGGTTTGTATGTGAAAAGCAGAATGATGTTATTTGCATATATGGCTTGTTTCTCTTTTAGTCTCTACATCCTTTTTGCAAGTCCAGTGAAAGTAACGCTTATTCGTTATCAATTGACCATCAAATAGTTGTGAATTATTTAAGAAATGCAAAATGTTTGTTGAGCTAAATCGGGTTTATTTTAGAAGAACTAGGGTGCTTAATCTAAGCCATGCCATTGGGTCTGACTTAGTCCTTCAATTTGTATTTCAAATGCATGTTTGATTCACTTTCACTGTGTTTTACTTTTTCATGTAGTAATGTGGCGGCTTGTTAAGTTTGATTTGCATCTGAGGTGTATCATGTATGAGTTTATTTATGGCTTGTAAACATCCATTGCGGCTTGTTATGTTCGATAACATCCCAAAACAAAAATGTATAAATATAAGCAGGTAGTTCCACATCTAGGAGCTACCTTACCATTTTCCCAATTCAACAGTTTTCAATAGAGCTCCTATATATGTTTGTCTTGGCATACTTAGCCAAATTGAAATTTATTTGAGTAAAGACATGTTAGGGCCCACGATATATTTTGCGTGCAAATGTATAAATTCACCACTCATTTAGAGGTTTTTCTTAAAATAGGGAACATTTTGTATGATCGGTTTAATTGTTAGGCCGGTTCCAATGGAACCATCAAATCCCCAATTTTGGGTGTTTTGGTAGACTATGGAACCATCAAAGGTCTGTTTTCGCATTGCAAAGTTTTAGAAATGCAACTTTTCAACGTTATATGAAAAATTAGATGGTATTTTCATCGACATCACAAACTTGGTTAACTGTTTTGGTAGTTTTTGCCCATCGACAGATGCAAGAATGTAAATAGAATCAAACAAAATTTTACATGAAATAATTTTGAAACTGTTTCGGGCAAAAACCCGTACAGATATGCTAAAACAATTCACAAATTTTACTTGAAACAGGAACAATTTTGTATGGTGCCAATTAGTTATTGGATGGGCGGGGGCAATATAGATGAATGAGGCCAAAGCAAGGTCGAGCATAGTCTGCTAAGTTGTCGACGGCCAAATCATTGTCGAGCGGCCAAGCGGAAGCGCTGAGAGGCTAAGCCTTGGCCTATAGATGCATCTTAGGTCCAACCTAATCTTGCAACACACATGCCGGTCAAAAATTTTGGGCAGGCAATAATATACGTATGAGCCGTTTAGATCAAATATTGAGAATAAACCAACGGTTAAAAATTAGCCCTACTCAAGACGGGCAGATCTCTAGGCTTTATAAAAAGAAAATAGTTTTCTTCCATTCTGTGTTCCTCCCTGTCTGTGTAGCGGCAAGAAAAAACATCCTAACGAATCAACAACAGATCTCTCAATGGTGTTCTTCACGATCCATCCATGGAAACCTCAATTACATGGCCAACAACAACAACTTTTCCCTCGTAATGGTATTTCCTCTCAAAACACTAAGATCTGGAGTATTCTTTGTTCAATGGAGTCATCTCTGTGTATGTTATGTCCACTGCTTGGCGATGAATCCTTATTGTAAAGGCTTTTCTGCTCTGGATCTAGGTTTTAGTGAAGAAGATTTTAGGCTTCCTTTTTTTTTGTATGTGAAAAGCAGATTGATGAGTAATAAGCTTATTGATAGTAGTACGTAGGTGATAATCTTCTTCAGATTTATTTTAGCAGATTATGGTGCTTCATGTAACCAATGCTATTCTAATCATGTTGTAAGTTTTCGGCTTTTTTAAGGTTGATTTGCATCCTACCTTTTATGTTATGTGTGCTTATGCCTTTGAGGAGTATGAGTTCATTTGTGGCTTGTTAAGATTCATATTGTTTGATGCACATATTTGATGAATTCGCATGGTAGTTCCCCATCCAAGTTAATTGAGCTCCTGCTTTAGTTTGGCTTTGACCAGATCTAGAACTACCCTCACCAGTTTTTTTGAAGTAATGGAACATCATTAATTTGCTGGAGCCTCAAGTAATGATACCAGAAATTTACTTAGAAAAATTCCAGCCGAACTATTTGCCTTACTAATAGTTTTGAATTTAAGGAAACCTAAAATGAAGATCAAAATTCGTCTCCTGAAGTATGCTAGCTACTAAGGTAATTAACCAAATAATAATGCACTTGAGGAAGCAATATAAAACAAAAGAAGAAATGGATTTCTTTCTTGATTATTCATCAGCCTAGCTAATCAGCCTCCATTTCTGAAATGGCTTCATTCCTTCACTCTATCCTTTGCAAGTTCAACACAACCCTGCAGTTCATCATTGAATAAGCTTCTTTATTAATTACCAAACACCTAGCTAGCTGTGCAAAGACAGTTGCAAATACATGTTGAATTGCCAAACTATTGTCATACAAATAAGGCTATCGATGAGGGTGTTAGAACCTGTTGAACCATATTGTATACTGCTTCATTTTGTAGTTCCCTATTGGGATGGATCATTTTGCCAAACATTTTTACTTGTCATACCAAACAGTAAACTTTCCTTACACCAGGCTAAATAAGCCCAAAACTTAGATTATTCGACAGATTTTCATTCTTTGAGGATCAGGTGAATCTGCAGGGATTGACAAGAGATGAGAATAACAAACCTGATCACTACTGATCTTGAAGCAAAATAAGTTTCCACCTTTCTTTGCTAAGTGGCTCGCGCAGTATCTTGTCCCCTTTTTCAACTGACAAAGCAATTACTCTTCCCTCATGATTCATACAGAACAACAGGGGTGGAGATTGCAAATGAAAAAAAGGATCTAACACTGCAAGCCTGGGCCGCTGAGCGGCAAAACGTTGGTCTTTAGGTCCAACCTAATCTTTCAAAAGCACATATGCCGCCCGGTAGAAA
>JAJJMA010235819.1:659-11564 GCA_023529015.1 Papaver nudicaule
TACCAGATAATGGTATTCATGAATACTAGTACAAAAGTAAATGTATGATGTATCCATGCTATAAAGAGAAAAAGAATACTAGTATATATTATATCTAGGGGACATGAACAAGTAAGTTCACCTTGCAAAAAAAAAAAAAAAAAAAAAAAAAGTTCACCCCAAACAAGACGAAGTCGTTGAATACTGGTTTTGTAATCACGGTGTTTTAGTACAATCTGGACGATTATATTAAGAAAAGTTGTAGCATAAGCGTACTGGCCATTGATTGCTATTTTTTTGTTTTTTCTCTGTAAATATTTTTTCTTTTAAATATATCCGTCTTTTTATCAAAAATAAATAAATAAGCGTACTGGCGAGTGGTTGATTGAAAATATTACGTGATCAGAGAAGTACCCATATTCGATGCTTGTGTTTGAGCGAATCAAATTCCTGTTTCTGGCCTAATTATCGACTTGTGACTCAGTTCATATTCTTTTTATTCCTGTTTATATATGAGGAGTATGGTCTGGATTTTGACTTTGGGGTATCCAAGAATGTAAGCTAGTTGGTCAAATATTGGTTGGATTTATATGAACGGAACTATCTCGGTGAAAACGTCTGGAAATTTAAGTGCTTTTGACCGAATATTATTTAGATGTACGTATGCTGATCTTTCACTTGTATGTTGTTTGTTGGTTAGTTTATAGTCATTGTCACGTACAGATAAACATGAAGGATTCATGTCTATTCTTTCAGGTGGACATGAGAGAAAAAGCAGAGGATTTTATACATTTCAAGCAAGGGGAGTCAATTAGAGCCATTGCCACTCTCGTTAACTCTACTGTTTCTAGTACAGTCATAAATATTGCCGTCACAAAAGATCAGTTTTCCCCCAAAACCTGTCCAGCTAAGACCTATCAAACCTGCTTCCATATCACCCCGTCAGCCAGATATTATTTTTAGTCAAAGCAATAACTTTTGCAACGTTCTTCCAATTTTAAAACCTGGCTAATGTAGGTACCAGAAATCTGAGGGACACATGGCACCATCCTAAGGGCAGTAGTAAGTTAGTGAATACATCGAGAGGTATGGGATAAACCCTAAGAGTAACTGACTACACATCACTCATGGATGAGACGCATGTAAAGTGCGACAGGCTAAAAGCACGGGTAAGGTTGAGGGTACTACAGAGGCATTAAATGCCAAGTCAGAAAGAGGAATACAGCTGTTTAGCACCAGTCAAACTTAGGGTTGCACTTGGTTTGCGGTCAAACAGTCTGGAGCCTACAAGACTGAGGATATCCTCTGGAAGGTCCCATTGGGGACTGGCCTCAGAGGATACCCTCAGAGAAAATACGGTACGAGAAGAGCTAAAAGGAGTCATATTCTAGAAGGTGCGTTGCAAAGGGCATTCTGAGAGATGGTATGACTAGAAGATTGAAGGCCAGAGGCTGTACGATGTCTAAGGAAGGCTCAGACATACCTCTGGGAGGTGTCTCAGAAGACTGACGTCCAGGGAAGACTCCCAGAAAGGATTGAGTATCTCGAGGAATAAATAGAAATAACTTAGTTTCCATAGCCCATGTAACACTAGAATATGTACTACCTTACCTTCTTGCCTATAAATACCCAGCTCTTGAAGAGTTAGGTAACCAAGTTAGAACTCACAAGGGAAACCCTAGGAGACCGGATACGACATCCTACAACTAGGTTTGAGACTGGTGAAGTGAGAACTTGAAGAAGACTTGAAGACAGTAGATCAATACTCGAAGACAGTAGATCAAGACTTGAAGAAAGCTTGAAGACTATTTAGTTATTGTGAAGGTTGCTAAGCCTTGTAACCACACTCATGATTAATGAAATACCAAGGATGTAAGCCTCCACCGTGAGGAAGAACCTTGTTAAAAAACATGCTTGTGTCTTGATTCTTTTACCTTTCTTGCATTTACTTATGTTTGATTGTCTTTACTTTACCTTAGATGTATTTATGCTTAAGTGTTCTTGAGTAGATCTTCATCTAGGACCATTGGGTGTGATCTCAGAGATTTCTAGACTCACATTTTGGCGCTAGAAACAGGGACTAGGTAAAGGATTTATCCTTCCTGGTTTGTTTTTCAAAGCTTTTTATCTGTCTCCTAACCCAACCTTTACTGTGAGGAAGAAAAGCTCCTGGATCTCATAGATCTCACAGGGAAAGCTTAGTATTCTTAGTAAAGGTGAGACCTTTTATGCTTTTAAGTGTTAAAAGTTACTTCTTTACTACTTGTTTGTGAAAAATCCTTGATTTTCTTTTCAAAAACTTGATTTTTTGCAAAAACCTAGCTTTTATCTTCATAAAAGTTAGATCTTTGAACCTAGATTTTGTTTTCAAAGCATAAACAAAATTCTTGCTGTTGATTTCTTCCAACAGCAGACATATTTAAACTGTAATCCATTGTGGATCTGGTTTTTTCTTCAAAAAACACCATTAATGGAGGGTAGAGGGTTTTTCTAAAAAGAATCTTTGAAAAGTACTGTCTGTACTATCTTTCTTGTTTTCGTAGACTGCTGATGTCACTAACATCACTCTCAAACAAAACCTGACGGCCCAACTACCCAGTTTTAACTTATCCAATCATTTTTCCCGTCTCTTTCTGTAATTGTTTTCAAAATGTTTTGAAAAAGTGTACGGATTTCTTGGATCTCTGAAACTGTCAGATTACAACTAGTACTTGTGGAGTTACTCTCTGACAAGAAGGTTATATCTTGATTTTGCTTTTCAGGAGAAGAAATGAAGACTGCTAGTGCCACAGACTCTGGAAGGGACCCTCCGAGGAGGACAACCAGAAGTGGATTGCAGGAGACGGATCGTGAAGTCCCAGAGGATACTTTCGCCTCTGGAGAAAGTGCACCACCAGGTTTTCCAGCAAGGGTGCCTCAGAATACCAGCAATGGGGTTCTGGGGAAGGCCACCAACACTGTAGGAAAGGGACCTGGGGCACAAACGAAGAAGGGTACTGCTGGTAGCATACCTATGAAGACTAAACCTTTGACAGAGGTTTATCACACCAAGCCCCCTCAGAAAAACCTTGCCTCAGAGGCAACGGTTATGAGGGAGGGAGTTGACTCTCAGAGAGAAGAAGAGGACTTGGATCTGCACACGACAGACTCAAACAGTTCTACTGAGGCTTCTCTAGAGGGAAACAATCGAATCATCGACGCTCTCAACGGACTTCCCAGAGGGAAGGTCCCAGAGAAAGGTCGAGAAGGTACCTCTGGGAAAGGTGGACCTCCCAGAAAGGTTACAATAGTCTCAGAGAGACAACATGAAGGTACCTCTTGGAAGGGTGAACCCTCCAGAGGAGCAAATGGCCATTCTGGTGTTGACAAAACCACCCAGAGGGTGAGGCCAACCCGTGCCGAGAGGGGTAAATCTGTAGCCAAAGACCCAGAATCCACCCCAGAGGACACTCAGAGAGCAAGAAGAAACAAGGTCAGAGCTCTGAGGCGAAAGATCCTTAAGCTCTCTGAGGCTAACAAGAAGCTAAGACAAGAAAAGGTCGTGACTACTGACAGTGACTCGTCTAATTCCTCAGACAAGGAGGAAGAAGATAGGAGGAACTTAAAGTATAAGAGACCCAGAGATGATCCAGTCACTGAGGTGATTTCGGACGACACCTCGGACGATGATTCTGAGGAAGGCTATGCTGAGCCATCTCTGACAGACATCCTGGCAGCCTGAGAAAGAAAGATTCGGGAGCTGGAAGAAGAGGTTAATCTCAGGAAAGCCATGGCGGCAAGTATTGAGGACAAACCAGAGCTTATCAGAAAGGAGGGCAAACGATTGGCAGAGGTAATCGAAGATGCTAAGCGCTCACCATTTGCCTCAGAGATCAATGCTCTCCCGATACCCAAACGATGTACATTGAACTTCCAGAACAAGTTTGATGGCACGGGTGATGCTATCCAACACATAAAGGATTATGAAATGGCTCTAATGCCATGGCAAGATCGACAAGGGGTTATGTGTAAATTCTTTCCCGGGTGCCTCAAAGAGGAAGCGTTAACTTGGTTCAACTCCTTAGAAAAAGGAAAGATCAAGTCGTACGAACATCTTCAAGAGGTCTTTCTAGAGAATTATATGCATAACAGCAAGGTCAAACCCGGGATTGAGCGACTATTTGTCCTCAAAAGAGGAAGGGGAGAATCCCTCAGAAGCCTAGTTGACCGGTGGAGGAAACTATGCGCTGAGATAGGGAAGGTCCCAGCAGCCTATGCTATCATTGGTTTCAAGAATTCTCTAAATAAGACTGACCCTCTCTTCGTCAAGCTATGGAATGAGACTCCAGATAATCTGGGCGGAGATCTCAGAAGAATTCAGGAGGAGTTCATAGCAATTGAAGAGACGCAGGATGGCACTTACGACAAGTTTCTCTCTGGGAACATGAGTAGAGGAGCAAACGTGGTAGAACCACAGCCCCAGGTCACTCATTCTCAACCTCCTGCTGCGGTCCCCACTTCTCAGATCAAGAGAAACAAGTCCAGAGAATTCAGAGGCAAAGGATCAGCTAAGGACAACAAGAAGCGGGATTTTGACGATGCCACTTACACTAGATTCAACGTTCCAAGGTCCACCATTTACAAGGAGATCATGGGAAAGCTCCCCTTTGAGGATCCTATTGGAAAGGGCATTCAACCTAACTACTGCAAGAACATTAAGGATTACTGTGAGGTGCATGAATGGAATGGCCACTCTCTCGACAAATGCAGGCATTTAAGGAGAGAGCTGGAGAAGTTAGTAAGTAGTGGAGAACTCAATAAGTATATTGCCAAAGATTCTGGGAATGCCCAGAAGGCAGTAGAAAAAATATTCAGGGTTGAGATGCCCAGAGAGGCACAACATCTCAACTGCAACACCATTACCCATTCTGTAGAAATGCCCTCAGAATCATCTCTGGGGCAACACTCTCTGGAGAGAATCCATAAGAGAAATGCAAATGGGGAAGAAATATTCAGCATGGCTCTAGAACTTCCCATGGAGGAATGGATGAAAAGACCAGTTTCATTCTCAGCTTCTGAGGTGCCCCAGAATGGGAAGACTCACAACGATCCTCTGGTAGTGACCATGATGATTGGGCAGTGGGGCATCCCAAAGATTCTGGTGGATGGAGGAAGCTCCGAGGAGATCTTGTTCTACAGCACATTCGTGAAGATGGGTCTGAAGGATGAATGCCTAATCCCCTCAACCTACATGGTATACGAATTCAATGGATCTTCCACTAAGCCCAAAGGAGAAATAACTCTAGAAGTACACGCTGGAAAAATCATCACCTCTACGACTTTCTGTGTAGTTGACGTTGTTTCACCCTACTTTGCCATCATGGGCAGATGGTGGATTCATGGTATCAAGGGAGTTGCTTCCACTTACCATCAACGATTACGATTTCCTACCCCATAGGGAATAGCTGAGATCATGGGAGACCCCAGAGAAGCTAGATACTGCTCAGAAGTAGACGTGAGAAACTGTGTGGAAAAGGTTAACACTCCCAGAAATACCAAGAAGAGGATTCTGGAGCAGGAATGCCAGAAGGAAATTGATGAATTCATCGAATGTTCCACCTCTGCGAGGGTAATGCGTCAAGCAATCAACAAAAACAAGGGAATTGGGGACAGAGAAGAGGAAGAGGCCATTAGACTAGCTTACCTAGAATCAATGGTCCAGAAACTCAAAGAAAAGACTGTCCACCAGGTCTCTGAAGATACCCAGATGGCTGATGCCTCTGGAAAGTTATAGCAATCAAAGGCTCAGACTGAATTAGGCCCCCAGAAGCCTGTATTCTACACGTCTGAGCCGACAAAGGAGGTGAATATAGGAAATCCAGACACACCAAAAATGGTTAAAATTGGGACGCTCCTAGATTCTGACCTTGAAGAAGAACTCGTAGGGATTTTGATGAGATATGTCGACGTATTTGCATGGAAGATGGAGGACATGCCGGGAATCGACCCCGAATTGTGCCTCAAGCATCTGGGAATCCCAACAGACATAAGCCATCATCATCTCTGAATCCATCCAGGTGTCAAACCTGTGAGACAAAAAATTCGAAAGATAGCCCTAGTATATCAAGAAGCAGTCCAGAAGGAGCTTCAGAAGATGGAAAAGGCTGGAATCATTCGGGAGGTACAGTACCCACTATGGATCTCCAATATGGTACTCGTCCCGAAGAAAAACAACGCTGGGGTACGGATATGCATCGACTTTAGTGATCTAAATAAGGCATGCCCCAAGGACAGCTTCCCAATCCCGAGCATAGATCAATTAGTTGATGCTACCTCTGGGAATGAACTGTTATCATTCATGGATGGTTATTCTGGCTATAAACAAATCCCTCTTGCACAAAAAGATGAAGAGCATACTGCATTTTTCACTCCCAATGGGCTGTACTGTTACACAAAGATGCCATTCGGACTCAAAAATGCAGGGGCAACCTATCAGAGACTAATGTCCAAGATGTTCTTGCCTTGGATCCACAAAACTCTGGAGGTATATGTGGACGACATGCTTGTCAAAAGCAAACAGTCCAGACATCATGTCAGAGATCTGGAAGAGATTTTCGCTCAAATGAGGAAATTTCGCATGAAAATCAACCCACTCAAATGTGCATTTGGGGTCACCTCTGGGAAGTTCCTAGGTTACATGGTAACGAAGGATGGTATACAGGTAAATCCTGAGAAAGTCAGAGCTATAACAGAAATGCCCTCACCAGTAACTCGGAAGGATGTCCAGAGGCTGAATGGAAGATTGGCTGCGTTGGGAAGATTCATTGCAAGATCTTCCGACAAACTCAAGCATTTTTTCAGCATTCTGAAGAAGGGCCAGAAGATGGTCTGGAGTAAGGAATGCGAGGAGGCGTTCTACAACGTCAAAAAGTATTTGGCAACAATGCCTATACTACAAAAGCCTGAACCGGATGAAACATTGTATGTTTATCTAGCAGCCACCTCCTACTCTATCAGTGCAGTACTCTTACGCATAGTAGAAGGTGAGGAAAGGCCTATCTATTTCATCAGTAGAACTCTGGGGCCTGCCGAAAAGAATTACTCTAAGATTGAGCAAATAATTCTGGCGTTGGTTCTCAGAGATTGAGAACATACTTCCACGCTCACCCTATAACTGTGATCACCAAACTGCCTATCAATTCAGTACTCAGAAACTCTGAAAGGACTGGTAGGATCTCAAAATGGGGAGCTCAGATCAAACAGTTTGGAGTACAATACCAACCTCAGACTGCCATCAAAGCCCAAGCTGTTGCTGACTTCTTAGCAGACTTCCCTCTAGCAGAAGAGGAGGAACTCGAAGACATACCTGGTTTTGAGGATGAACTGGAAGACCCCCCAGAACTTCTGAGGGCGGAAAATCCTACCAGGTGGGAAGTCTTTGTGGACGGGTCCAAGAACGCCGATGGGGCAGGCATTGGAATGGTATTCACAACTCCTACTGGAAGAAGAATTGTACACAACCTGAGACTCGAGTTTCCCACCACAAACAACATAACAGAGTATGAGGCAGTCATACACGGTCTGGGATTGATTTGTGAGATGGATCTCAGAGATGTAAGGCTAACAAGTGATTCGCAGCTAGTGGTAAGGCATATAGAGGGAAGATATCAAACTCTGGACCCATGCCTACAAGCCTACCACAAGAAAGCTCAGGAATACATCAACAAGATACCTGGTCTTGTGCTCAGACACATCTCTAGAAACAACAATCGACATGCGGATGCTCTGGCATACATTGCATCAATGTTGAATGACACTAAGATTGCTAGCATCAGAGTAGACAGGGTTCTGCTACCCTCAGTACCTCTGACAGAGCCAGATGCCCCAGAGCCAGAAGTGAAGGTATTCACTACTGAGATGGGAGAAGAGCAGTCCTCTGACGATGGACCCCCAGAAGAGGATTGGAGAATACCTATTCACCAATACCTAGAAAAGAAAATACTCCCAGGAGAACCAGGATACAACCACAAATTAGCCGCACAGTCTAAGAACTACAGGCTACGAGATGGAATCCTATACAGGCAATCTCCTCTGGGACCGCTGCTCAGATGTCTCTCCAAGGAACAAGGAATTGAAATTCTGAAGGCTATCCATTATGGAGACGCCGGCAACCACTCTGGAGGGACATCTCTAGCAATCAAAGCTAAAACATATGGATACTTCTGGCCACACATGCATGCGGACGCCAAAGAAATGTCCAGAAGATGTGAAGCCTGTCAGAGATATGGCAAGAGAATCCATGCCCCAGCTACGGAACTACATTCTGTCACTAGCCCCTGGCCTTTTGCCAAGTGGGGGATAGACATAGTAGGACCTCTAGAAACTGGAACAAAGAAAAGACGATTTCTGATTGTCGCGACTGATTACTTCACCAAGTGGGTTGAGGCGAAAGCTCTGGCTAACATACGTGACAAGGATGTATTCAAATTCATATTTGAACAAATCATCTGTCAGTTTGGGATACCTGCTGCCATAACCACAGACAACGGTGCTCAGTTCAGAGGAAAAGAGATCAACAGGTTATGTAACAACTTTGGCATCAAGAGAAACAAGTCTACCCCCATATATCCAGAGAGTAACGGCCAAGCTGAGGCCACAAATAAGACTATCGCAGATATTCTGAAAAAGACTCTGGATGGACATGGGAAAAGGTGGTGCGAACAGTTACACAACGTTCTCTGGGCCTACAGAACGACCAAAAGAAGGGCCACAGGAGAATCTCCATTCTATCTCACCTTTGGGGCAGAAGCTATCATACCAACCGAGGTTATGATACCTACAACCAAAACTGAGGCATGGGAGAATGACCTAACATCAGATTTGATGCTGGCACGACTTGATGATCTGGAGGAAACACGAGAAGTAGCCCTCCAGAAGATAGAAAATTACCACCGAAGACTCGCCAGAGAATACAACAAAAGGGTTGGTCTGCGAGAATTCAGCGTGGGAGATCAGGTCCTGAGAGAAATCCCTCTTTATCAAAGAAAGAAGGGAAAATTCGCCCCTACATGGGAAGGACCCATGAAAATCACTGAAAAGGCAGGAGACGGGGCATACAGACTATTGAAGCAAAATGGAATCGAGCTTCAGAGGCCATGGAACGCTAGATATCTCAAGCCCTATTACCCCTGAGATCTTCAAGAAGTCTCAAAGCCCGTACAAGGAAATGTCTCTCAGAGCTTTGTAATACTATGTACGAAATAGTGTTAAGTACTTTTGAATATGATCATGTACAACCTCTGGAATATTAATAAAATCTTTTGTTATTATTATGTCTATGTTCTCAGAAAATTTGAAGATGTCTCTTTCCTATAAAATGAAATTAGGTTATATTAGTAGTGAAGGGTAATTTAGTATATTTCTCAATTTTTAGACATCCCATAACAACTCACCCTAGATGGGTATAAAATTGTATGGGGCCAAATACTCCACTATGGGGCCAGATTAAGCCAGGTTAAATATCTCTACCCTTTGGGCTTTGTGGTAATAAATTCTAACCGGTCCGATCCTTGGGAATTCTTATGCATCTTTGCTGCTTTAACTCTGGTACACCAGTACCGCTAAGCTTGACCCAGATCAGGGGTAAAGCCGAGTATGGGAAAGCGTGGGTCGTTCCCCCACTATTCAAATGCCTCTTAAAGACTTTACTGCCCTGTTTAATGGAGTTTAGTATGCACAAAAGATGTTTAACTGCTAGGTACATCGGAATGTAATGGGTTAGGAACTACTGAACTAAGATGTAATTCGATAGTTATGAGGGCGAAATGAGAAGTTGTTGTTTGGCTAAAGGCTATCGGGTGCCAGTGATACGCTTAACGGGTACTCTTCTATCATCAGAAGCTCCCATGAGGAATAGCAACAGAAAAAATACCCTAATAGAATATTCTTGCTCTGAGGGTGGCAGATAATATGCCATTTTCTTGACTAGTTGTTAGCTAATTTTGGCAAAAACTCGTGGAAGGATAGGTCGTACATGCATATCACCGTGGCATATTTTTTACTCGCGGACCTTAAAAATTTAGAGAAAAGGTCATGAAAATGAAGATAATTGAGTTTTCTTTGGACGAAGGTAGAGACATTGGAGTGTGGATCCGCCTTCCGTGTAGTTGCACGAGGCTGATTAGACTGTTTTTAATCTAGCTCTTGATATATTTATTAAGAGAGAAAAGGTTGCTTGGGCATTCCTTGAATCATTTACACGTAGAAGTTCAAGAAGTAGAGCTAGGCTCAAGGATCCGTAAATTGATGCATTAGGACACTAGACCAATAAGGATATGGAGATGCCTACATGAGGGTAATGATCGCCAAAGTAACTGCCTCTAAAAATAACGCTGAAGAATCTTGCTCCCATAACAGTCCGTTCATATAGCATTGAAGCGCGACCTATAAATATTATCTACGTCCCATAAGTAGTTCTGAACCGAATAAAAGTTTTAAGCCTAGGTCAATGCCTAGTAATCTAGAATTTGAATCACATTTCAATTCACTCAAGCATCCCAAGAATTTTGTACCTAAATAATTTTGAGATTGGGACCAAACAATGCTAAGTTTGAAAAAAATAAAATAAACATCATTTGTTATATGAAGTAAAAACACAGTGTCTTCATTGTTTGCACTTTCCCTTTTAAACCCCCTTTTATAAGTAGGAGCTCTTGTGAAACAAACCTGTCGCGATGAAGTTAAGAACACACGAACCGGAGTTTACCGCATTTAAAATGGTGAATAACACGTGACTAACTCGCATGAAAAAGGCCTTTCTGCACCTACGGAAGGGAATGGTTTTTTAGTTCACCACAGTCAAAATTTATTTACTGCCTTATATCAATGAAACTCTCTGGAAGCATGCAACTGCCTGTTTATTGAAAAACTAATGTTGGAGCGGTGCTA
>JAJJMA010235823.1:0-11266 GCA_023529015.1 Papaver nudicaule
TTAAGAAATTAAACTACCGGCGGATGTCACTGTAGTACAGTGGTAAAAGTCATTGGGTGATGAAACTAATGACTTGAGTTCGAAACTCGTCTGCACCAAATTCTTTACCGATCAACAAAAAACTACTCCAGCTAGCAGAATCGGACACCATATTTAAAACTCGTAACCTAAGACACAATCATACCACTGGACTGAAATGAAATCCCGAATTCACTCATACACACAAGCAAAGAATCGATCAATTTAGTGGTTAATAGTAATTAATTGAGCGGTTCATTCATAGTAATTATTAAAGATTGATTTCAACTAATTTCAAAATTACAAAGTAATTAAGAAATATTTCTAGACCTAGAAAATGAACATGCAGAGAGATCAAAATGGAAATAATAATTTGGTAGTAGAAGGTTATTACCTCAACTCTAGATCCACCACCGAGTAAAAGCTTTCTTCTGGTTTTAGTGTGTTGTTGATTTCGATCATGAGCGTTTTCTTCTTCTTCTCTTTTGCGTTTCTTCGTTCTTGGCGCCATTACCAAGGGTGCGCAGGTTAAGCAGAAGGAGAAAAAGGCGCCAATTAGAAAAACGATACAGAAATGAGAGAAATGTGAGAATCTCTCTTTAATAGACAGACAGCTTGACTCTTCTAGAACCCTTTTTCTTCGAGTGAAACGGCCTTCTTCTCCGGGTAAAAGTGGGGCCTTTGCAGTTGGGCCCAAGCATCGGGAAAATCCTCGTCAACTCCGTAAGGACTGATTTTTACTGATAAGAGCAAAAGCAGTGGTAAATTTGAGCCTCCATGTGGAATGTGGACGGAAAAACTCACATTTTCACGTTAGGAAACGTTAACTAGAGTATCCAGAAGTTTTGCACGTACGGTGCTACAAACAACGCTAAAACTAGATGTGTGCAAATTTTGGAGAGTGTGGGAACCACCACTTAAAAATTTGCAGGAATCCTCATTCCACATATGCAATGTATGTGTGTTCGGTTTTTGGGTTGCTTTTCTGTCGGTTTATAAAGAGTTTTTGCTAGAGTACCAGGAATCGGGTCTACTCAGTTAAAATTGAACTAGATACATTAGATTAATTTTGTGATTTTCCAACACAAAGGTTCTAGTCAAATTTGATTTTTTTTATTTAATTAAAATGGGTTCAAAATTTCAACATTATCGACCTAAATCAGGCAAAAGTTTGTGGTCTAATGGTAAAAGTCTCAGTTAAAATGTGAAGTTTCAACGTTTCTTCTACCTTGATTTTTCTGGAGTCATATTTAAAACCACAACCCAATTTGATTTTTCTGGAGTCAAACTTTAATCTACTCCTAAAAAGATATGTGATGGTTCTAAAAAATTGAGAATGGCAAAAAAAAAATACTTTATATAATTAATAAGGAAACAAGAGTTATATTTAGTCTAGAGTTAAACTAGGAAATACGTGTGGTTCAAGTTGTGTAAAACTTGGGAACCAAGTTAAAGTCTTGTATAAATACCTTGATATTGAATGAGAATAATAAGATTGAAAGACTTAACCAAAACTCAACATGGCATCGAGAGCCTGGTTCAAACCCTAAACCTAAAAAGTCTTCAAACCCCAAACCTAAAAGCCTCGTCTCAAGTCCTACAAGATGGGAGGAGAAGAAGGATCAGGAAAGAAAGTAGAGTCTGATTTGCAGAAGAAGAATCTAGTATATCATCTGGGTTCAAGTGATGGTCCGGGTATTATTATTACCCCGATTGTTTTAAAAGGAACTAACTATGATGAATGGGCTAGAGCCATTAGAAGATCGCTGATAGCCAAGAGAAAGTTTAGCTTTGTTGATGGTACCATTAAAGAACCTACAGATCCTGAGCAGCTGGAAGAATGGATTGCAGTTCATTCAATGCTGGTTTCCTGGATCAGCAACACACTAGAGCCTTCAATCAGATCATCGGTGGGAGATTATGATGATGCAAGCCTTCTCTGGACGCACTTAAAGAACAGATTTTGTGTTGTCAGTGGAACACGAATCTGTCAATTGAAAGCTTCTTTGAGTGATTGCAAACAAGGAAAAACAGAAAGTGTAGCTGTCTATTATGGAAGATTGAACAAAATATGGGATGAGCTGGTGACATATATGAAAATACCTAAGTGCAAGTGTGGTCTTTGCACCTGTAATATTGCAACACAGGTGAGTACTCTGAGAGAAGAAGATTTTCTTCATTATTTCTTGATAGGTTTAGACAGTGTGTATAGTTCAGTCCGTGAACAGCTGTTGGCGAGAGATACCTTACCGTCTGTTGAGACAGCATACCAAACCATTGTGAATTCTGAACGTCTGAGAATTTGTGATGTAGTTTTGCCAAAAGAAGTACAAGATAATGTTATGGCCTTCAAAGTCCAACATGATCAGCGAGCAACCACCAATACATATGATCCTGCCAAGTATTGTAAACACTGTAATAGAGAAGGACACTCTGATGAGGGGTGTTATAAACTAATTGGTTACCCTGAATGGTGGGGAGATAGACCTCGTGGCAGTGGCTATATTAGAGGAGGCAGGACAGGTGGTAGAGGACGAGGAGGTACTGCATACGGCAGAGGTGGTAGAGGACATGGAAGCAGCAATCAAGTTCGCGCACATAACCTGAATATACCAGCAACTCAGAAGACAGCTGGTGCAACATCTGCAGATGGATCAGGTTTGGTTGGAGTAACAACAGCACAACTTCAGCAAGTTCTTGAGTTTCTAAACTCAAACAAAACCAATGTTCAACTACAAGGTAAGCCTAATCACTTATCCTGGATTGTGGATTCAGGAGCTACAAATCATGTCACTTGTAACCTTGATGACATGATAGAAGTGAAGGATATTACGGCATGTCTAGTTGGCCTGCCAGATGGAAAGTATGCGAACTCTGATAAAATTGGAACTGTGATTCTACCCGGTGGTCTGAGGATTGATAATGTTCTTTACGTACCTCAGATAACATGTAACTTGATTTCGGTTGCACAACTGATAGATGAGGTAGTATGTATTGTTCAATTTACTAACAGTTTATGTCTCATACAGGACCGGTGGACGAGGAAGGTGATTGGAGTGGGTGAGAGACAAGGTGGACTATATATTTTTCGTGGTGTGCCTCCTGTTAAAATACTTGCTGTGCGTGGAAACTCATATGAGTTATGGCATCAAAGAATGGGACATCCATCAGAGAAAGTTTTGCAGAAGCTACCATTTGAGAATAGGTTATTAAAACAGAATAATAATGCTTGTGATATTTGCCCTCGAGCAAAACAGCGTAGAAGTAGTTTTCCTATTAGTTTGAGTAAAGCCAGTTGTATATTTGAGTTAGTTCATCTGGATTTATGGGGTTCTTACAAGACACCTTCATCTTGTGGAGCTCATTATTTTCTGACAATAGTAGATGATTTTTCAAGAGGTGTGTGGATTTATTTGATCAAAAGTAAAACTGGGGTTGAATTGACATTTCTTAATTTAATTGCTCTTGTGAAACGTCAATTTGGAAAAGAAATCAAAATTGTTAGAAGTGATAATGGAACAGAGTTTAATGCATTGCGTGGATATTTTAAGACTAATGGGATAGTCTTTGAGACATCGTGTGTTGGTACACCCCAACAAAATGGGAGGGTTGAGAGAAAACACCAACACATAATGAATGTGGCGAGAGCCTTGAGATTTCAAGCTAATTTACCAGTGCGGTTTTGGGGAGAATGCGCGTTGACAGCAGCATATTTGATTAATCGTACGCCAACATCTATTCTTAACAACAAAACTCCATATGAAATCATGTTTGGAAAGCAACCTCCATATGATCATCTGAAAGTGTTTGGGTGCTTGTGCTATGTACACAATCAAAATAGTAAAGGGGATAAGTTTGCAAATCGAGGAAGAAGATGTGTTTTCCTTGGTTATCCTTTTGGTAAAAAGGCGTGGCAAGTGTATGATTTAGACACAAAACAATTTTTAGTGTCCAGAGATGTGGAGTTTTATGAACATCAATTCCCTTATATGGCAAGCATTACTGGAAATGCCAAGGAGAGTGTTCGTCAAATAATGATGTTTGTTGGAGTGATGATGAAGATAGAGAAGAAGAACAATTATCTGGTGGTGTTTTGGAAACTCAGCAAGATGAGATACAACAACAAAGCAGTGATGAATCACTGTCTGAGAATGATTGTGAACCTGGTGAAACTGAAGAATTGCAAGAAAGAGCTCAAGAACAACCTGAGGAGAATGATAACAATGGCACAACAACTGAAGGTGTGGTAGAGACTGCAATGGGTAAAGGAAAACGTTAGAAGATTCCCTCTAGCAGACTCAAGGGTTTTGTGACGCACACTGTACGAGAAAATAGTCCACCTCCCACTCATCCTATACAATCACCATCCTCAGGTACACCTTATCCTTTGACATATTATGTTAGTTGTGATCGTTTTTCTGCAGTTCATAGAAAATATCTTGCAGCTTTAACTGCTGCGAATGAACCTAAGAGCTTCAAAGAAGCTATGAAGCATCCAGGATGGCAAAAGGCCATGGCAGAAGAAATAAGGGCTCTGGAGGAACAAGGAACATGGGAATTGGTAGAGTTACCACCTGGTAAGAAGGCACTTGGAAGCAAGTGGATTTACACTGAAAAACGTGATGAACATGGAAATTTGGTTCGTCTGAAAGCAAGACTGGTGATATTTGGGAATCACCAAGTTGAAGGATTGGATTACAATGAGACATTTGCCCCAGTTGCGAAGATGACAACAGTTCGTACCTTTCTAGCTGTTGCAGCAATTAAAAATTGGGAAGTGCATCAAATGGATGTGCATAATGCCTTTCTTCATGGAGATTTGGAGGAAGAAGTATATATGAAGATACCACCAGGATTTGCCAAGGGAAATCCTAATATGGTTTGTAGAATGAAAAAATCATTGTATGGTCTAAAGCAGGCCCCTAGGTGTTGGTTTGCAAAATTATCAACAGCTTTGAAAAACTATGGCTTTAAACAGTCATACTCAGATTATTCTCTCTTTACTATGACAAAGGGACATATGCAGCTTAATGTTTTGGTGTATGTTGATGATTTGATTGTAGCAGGAAATGATCTGGTGGCACTAAATCAATTTAAAACATACTTGGGACAATGTTTCAAGATGAAAGATTTGGGCAAGTTAAAATACTTTCTAGGATTGGAGGTAGCTCGTAATAAAGAAGGTTTCTACATATGCCAGAGGAAGTATACATTGGATATTATCATGGAAACAGGGCTATTAGGTGCAAAACCTGCAGAGTTTCCAATGGAGACAAATCATCGTCTTGCTCTGGCAAAGGGGAAGATATTAGAAGATGTGGAGAAATATAGAAGACTAGTTGGTCGTCTGATTTATTTGGCAGTCACTAGACCAGATCTCGCTTACTCAGTACATATTTTGTCGCAATTTATGCAGCAACCAAGAATGGAGCATTGGGAAGCGTGTGGTTAGATATTTGAAAAAGAATCCTGGACAAGGAATTCTGTTGCGCTCTGATAGTGATCTAAGTTTAAAAGGTTGGTGTGACTCAGATTGGGCAAGTTGTCCATTAACTAGACGGTCATTGACAGGGTGGTTTGTTCTTCTTGGATCTTCACCTGTGTCTTGGAAGACTAAGAAGCAGCATACGATATCTCGGTCCTCAGCTGAAGCATAATACTGATCTATGGCGGCAGCTACATGTGAATTGAAATGGTTGAAACAATTACTGGGTGATTTAAGAGTTCATCATACACATGGGATGAATCTCTTTTGTGATAGTCAATCAGCATTATACATTGCTCAGAATCCAGTATTTCATGAACGAACAAAGCATATAGAGGTGGACTGTCACCTTGTCAGGGATGCTATAATAAAGAAGATTATATCACCCTCTTACACTCCTACAACAGTGCAATTGGCAGACATCTTTACAAAATCCCTAGGGAAAGCTCAGTTTAAGTTTCTTTTGTCCAAGATGGGCATTTGTGACCTCCATGCTCCATCTTGAGGGAGGGTAATAAGGAAATAAGAGTTATATTTAGTCTAGAGTTAAACTAGGAAATACGTGTGGTTCAAGTTGTGTAAAACTTGGGAACCAAGTTAAAGTCTTGTATAAATACCTTGATATTGAATGAGAATAATAAGATTGAAAGACTTAACCAAAACTCAACAATAATATTTTTGACGTACGTTTTTTTTATTTGATAGGGTGTTAATTGTTTCTTTATTTTTCTTTAAATATGCTGTTGAAAAATAAAGATATATTACAGTTTTCCCAGTTAACCAAGAAAAACTTGAACAAGGCAAGGAAAGGTTCAAGAAAAACAATATTTGAAAGTAAATCATAGTGGTCACAAAAAACAAGGAAAATCTCTAGAGAGCGCATTGAATGGAAGTTGTGTCAATTGAAAACAAACAAGAGGCCAATAATTGTCCTCAATTTTTATTGACTTTAAATTTTATTAGTTGTAAAAACTGCATCGTGATATAAAACAAAAATTAACTTAAATGTCTGCTAAGGCAAGAACAAGAACTCAAGCACAAGCATATCAACCATCTTTTTCTAAAGTATCATAATCATATCAATCTTTTTCTAAAGCATATCAATCGCCTCTTTTTTCTCAATCACCTCATTATCGTCAAACACATCTAGCTTCTTAAGAGCAAGCACTATGGTGCACTTTTAGCATGAATAGTAGGTAAAAATCATACATTGTATGCAAAATTCCTACAACAAATTAAAACTTAGTTTCAAGGCGGACACTCAATATCCGCACCAGGCAGCCTCTCAAAAGGCGCCAGCGGATAGTGAGTAGCCGCCCAAAAATAGGCGCCTACTGAATGGCAACCCCTCAATTTTTTTTATTTGTTTTGACTTTTTTTTCCTCACACCCCATCTAAACCACTCATTCTGAACGGTTACATTAGTATCCACCATCCAATTTGCAACGGATAAATTTTCAAAAATATAAACGTTTGGTATTTTCAATGTGAAACCAACTAAACCATTCCCAATCACAAATTCACTCTTAGCAAGCACATTATACTTGATTATCCTTCAATTCTTCCTACCACTCAAATATGTATACACCATCATCTTAAAATCGTATCAAAAATTTAATTTAGATTCTGAGATAATGCAAATTCGATTTTTATTAATGTTTTGGCCATCAAACATGATTTCATAATACCGAAAACTTATTTATCTAATTTGCACTCCTTTGAACCAATAGACGACTCCACTGGACGAGTATATGTCTCGAGAGGGCAGGTATTCCCACAAAAGCATTACAATCATTTGTTATTCCTCATTTTCTGATGGTGGACTATGGTGCAAATTATCAAAAAAAAAAAAAAAAACTATGGTGCATAAAATGATTAGGTACAAAACCATTACAATCATTTGATATTACAATCAAGCACCTTTTAATCATGCATATCAATCACCTTTTTCTCCTTTTACTCAAACACCTATGGCTTTTTCTAAATTACCTCCTTTAGACCAAGCACCACAATCATTAATTCACTACAATAATTCATGCAACTACATACAACAACAACTCCTCTCCATGATGTATAACTTATCTAATGTACTAAAAAAAAATAAAAAATTATAAGCTTAGTTTTTATTGTTTATTCTTCTGGACGAACATGGCTTGGTAGGAGTTGTATCTGCATGATATGGTTTACCGTCGGAGTTAGAGAAGTTGTGATGAGACATAGCCTTCCTGCTTGGTTCGAGCATTTGCAAATCCTGCCTTTGGTCTTTCATTCCGATCTGTTGATGAATTTTGTGATCAAATGTGAAGATTGTCTACCATTTTTCAGCTGCACTCCCAGATAGATGGGGATCAGAGTAATTGAGATCCCAAATGTTTGCTGCAAGTGCTGAATTTTAGCTGATTCCAATCTTGGGTGGTGGACTAGGATGGACTTGGTTCTATTGATGTTCTGGTCTTCCGATGTGCAATATTTTGAGAGAAACAGTTTGAGAGTGAAATAGATGACAGAGTCAGCTGTACACATGATAAGTAAGTCATCTGTATACATTAAGTGGAGTGTAAGTGGTATTTTCCTGGAGATTTTAATTTCTCTATTAAAATTTCTACACAAAAAATAAAATAAAAAGGAATAAATCAAATCGAGTTTAAAATTATTAACCCGACGGTGCTTCTTAGAAAATAAGTGGCCACACGCGCCCAGAAGAAATTCCGACTGCGAATTTCGAGAGGAAGCAAAGTAATGAAAGGATCCAACTGATGAGTTTTGGTGAACGAAGCTGAATTAAAGTAAAATAGACGGTTGTAGATCTCCAATCAAAGGGTTTACCAACCCGTCGGGTTTAACCCGACTGACTCGGTTCGCTTTGGAACTGATCCGAATTTGAAATGGTAATGCTCGGTTTTGAAAACGTGAAAACCGTTTAGGTTATGGTTGGCTCAAAAACCTAACCGTACCCACTGGCGGAGCCAGGTTTCCACACGGAGGGGGGCTAAATTTTTTTTTTAGAGTTTCTAGTTATAGTGAAGGTGGGCTAAAAAAAAAAAAATTATAGGGGTCGAAATGTGATTTGGTAAGAATTAGAGGAGTGCTACAGCACACTCTAGCAGATTACTGGCTCCGCCAGTGACCGTACCATACCATGTGCAGCTTTGGAGGAGGATAGACGGACAAACTATCAGCTTTGGAGGAGGTTGGCTCAAAGAGAGATGGTGGAATATGTTGCATGCATGCAAATCTAATGTCTGTGTGTTTTCTAAAGCCTTTTCTTGACCACCCATTTGAGCACTTTCTTTTTTTTTGGGGTACATCCATTTGAGCAAATTGGAAAGATGCATGTCAAGTGAAGGAACATTAAATTTATTGACCGGTGAATGTTACTAGCAACGGTATCGATTAGGGCCAACAATAAGCAGGTTTGGCGGGTTGTGAATTATATATACACAAGGTATTTGCCCGTGCCGTAGACGGCACGGGACTGTTTAATACAGTACTATGTTCCTATGAATTATAGTTTTCTTTTTCTCATGTCGCCTCATATCACCCCAAATTCTAGAATACTCGTTATCCTGTAAATTTTATAATACTCGTTACCCTGTAAATTTGCCCTGGCAAACAGTTATATGTTATACTTATGTTTGCATTACATATCTCAATCTCGTTTGATTACATTTAGTTATTGGTTCCAATTTACCCTCATCGTGGAGCATCATACAATATTTCCGTAATTCTGATCCCCCTCATGTGGTTTTCGTATATTGTTTCAATCTTAAGTTGCAGATCTTCATAGATGGACTTTCTGTAATTTCTCCATAACATTTGTGGTTATTTCGGAGAGCATTCCGATAGTATTAATTCAAATAACGAAATTGCAATTTATATGTTATGCGTTGTATGACACTCTACTTTGTCGGTGTGTTTCATACGATATAAGAATGAGCAAAATTACTTGAATCTCTGATTTTCCTAGGTTTTCTAACGATTCCTCACCTGTTTTCATAAGTTTTTGTTCGGGAGCCATGAATCCAGTTGTGCCGTTTGACCATGCAGAACCTTCTACGTTGTAGAAAAAAACGTCTTAGATTATATCTTATTAATCCGATAGTTATATAAGACTCTGAGGAGCATACCTTCAGTCGCATTTTTTCTCCAAACAAAGCACATAGATACGCTAGTACTCATTTTGTCGCCGTCAATATAAAGTGACAATTAGTTTGTTCCATTAAATTTTTATTTGTTACCGTATATTTTCTTTTGTATAGCAGATGATTTTATTTTGACACTAATAACTGTCATTTATATGGGCGGTTATCCAAGATTGCAGAGGTATCATTTGACTGATCCAACTGTCATGGCTATTTTTTGTTCCTACATAAATTTGATATCGGCACGGAATATTTGGTACCATATCTATCAATCGTGCCAAAAATGATGAAACACATCCCGTGCATAATGACACAAAATTAATATTGTCCACTATTACTCACAAACATCCACCACCACAAAAACCACCCATTGCCACTGCTTCTTCCACCACCGTTAAGGGTTACCGCCTCCACCACCCCAATAACAACCACCACTAGTTTCCACTATTACTAACCAACACCACCACAATCGTCACCAATGTCTATTGATATACTCCCTCCGTTTCAATTATATAGGCGGAGGGACCAAATCTCTTAGATTAAGAAGACATTTTTAAAGTCATAAATTTCCATGTTTTTTCTTGCTTTGCCCTTTGTCTTATTCCCTTCACAATTACCTATGTATTATTAATAAGGGTAAAAATAGTAAAAAACCATCTTGATATTTGTACTCCGCCTATAATTTGAAACATGAAAAAGTCTATTCTCCGCCTATATAAAAGAAACGGAGGGAGTAATTCTTATCAAAATTATCATATGTAAACAAATATTTATTATTAATTAATTATTTTATTTTTTTTGAAAATTTAATGAGATTTTTATAATGATAATTAATGAATTATTGATTATAAAAAATTAATGAAACACTAATTAATATAGCACATAAACATAACATAGTTTTTAATGGGCAATCATCTAGTGGGCTAATGACCATTTATGGAGTTTAATGGGAGATGAAGGATCCAATTTTGTTACCAATATCCATTGATATAATCCTATCAAAATTTATCATACAATTTAAAAAATATTTATTAGATTCATTAATGAGACATCTATAATGATTAATTAATAAATTTTTTGTTATAAAAAAATTAATGACACACTAATTAATAAAACACATAAACATAACATGGTTTAAGGAAAAATTATGAAGTGGGTCAATAATCATTTAAGGTATTTAATGTGAAATGAAGGATCCAAAACAACCACAACCCTTAGATCTCACATTTGGCGAGATCGCAACGGTCCGTTTGTCTAGGCAAACTTGTCTTCGATGTGTTTTATACTATTGACAAGGGATTTGCCCGTGCCGCAGACGGCACGGGATTGTTCAACATTGTACGTCTATTTCGTTAAACTATGTTTTTCTCCTTCTCATGTCGCCTCATAACACCCCAAATTTTAAAATACTCGTTGTCCTGTAAACTTGCCCTGGCAAACAGTATTATGTTTTATTTAGTTTTGTATTACATATCTCAATTTTGTGTGATTACATTTTGTCATTGGTTCGAATTTATCTCATCGCGGAGCATCGTACAATATTCCCATAATTCAGATCCCCCTCTTGTAGTTTTTTCTCCAGTAGGTAGAGATCATAATCCACTACCTGATCATTTGTTGC
>JAJJMA010235831.1:0-21040 GCA_023529015.1 Papaver nudicaule
CGTCTTTTAGTCAGTTTTGTATGCTTTTTCTGGGACCTAAAATAGTCCTTTTCCCTTAGTCGAATTCGATCAAGCTAAGGTCCAGTGGGAGAGGGATCGTAGTGACTACCAGAATGAACTCACTCTTAGGAATAGTCAGATCCTTTCCCTGGAGTCTGATTTGGGTAAGATGGCGAATACTCATGAGGATAAGATCCAAAGTATGTTTGCCAATCTCTCAGAGGAGCACTCTAAGACTGTAGAAGGTCTTCATAGACAACTTAGAGAATCTCAGTCCCAGATTAATACTTTAGAGTCTATGAAACGAGGTCTGAAAGACCAAGTTAGGACTTTTATGCGGTGGCAAAAGGATCATCAACCTATGCTCAATCAGATCGAGGATTATAAGGAAGCCTCTGAGCGTGCGGCTGATGAGTTACGAGCTTCACATGAGCTTGTTAGAAGGTTGCGTGATGCCATGGCGAAGCATGCTGATGCCTGCCCCATGGATAATCATGCCTTGACTCTTCTAGAAAAGCAGTATAGTGAGCTTAATTCTGCTAGGTTGGACACTGAGCAGACTCTGAGGGCTATCATCTCTGACTCGGAAGGTAGACCAGAATAGGCCTCAGATTTCTTCAATTGTCTTAGTGTTTTTCCTGTTGTCTCATGTTTGCTTTGCTCCTTTTTCAGGGAAAGCTAGAGTGCTTGAGGAGTTAAAGTTGGAGTTTGAAACTCTCAAGGCAGAGAAAGAGACTCTGGAGGCCAGGGTTATAGGGTTCGAAGAGGAGATAAAAGAGCAGGAGGACCATCTTTGTGAGAAATATTCTAAGGAAGCTTCTGATGTAGCTAAGTCCTTGAATAAGCAATGGAAGACCAAGTATGATGCTCTTCTTCTCTCCATTCAGGCTCAGAAGACCCCTGAGGCTTCTCCTAAATTTATGGCGGCTTTGCAATAGACTGTGGCTCCTCCCAGAGATTCTGAGGCGACTACTTCCAGAGGTGCTCAAATATCTGAGACTGAAGAACCTGAGGGTGTCCCAACCTCTGAGGTCGAGGAGGAGTTGGAGCTCGGAGAGCAAGATGGTGGTGAGCAGCCAGGAGTTGAGGAGCCAGAGAACGAGCGCCCTCAGAATCAAGATCCTGATACTGAAGAGCGAGGGCCATCTCCCTCCAATCTTGCAGAAGATTGACTGTTTTTCTCCTTCCTTTCTCTTGAACTGACTTTGCTTTTGGTAGTTTGTTGGTTGTCCTTGGTTAACAACATATACTTTGATTTTTTGTCTGGGCGCTCCCAAGCTTGGGGGGCAAAACACTTTGGACCCTTATTGCTGTGAATGTATGGGTGTTTGTTTTGTCACTTTTGTGCCTTTAGAGTTAGACAATATTTTTGCCTTAGACCGTGTTGTCTTAGGTCGTGTGCTTCTCGGCACTCTATCCCTTAGAGGCTCAACAACTTTGTAAAGTCTTACCAAAAAAGATTTCCTTACACTATGAAGAAGATTCCATGTACGTTGAAGGACTCAGTGGCCACTAAGTCAGAAAAGGATTATACTGTACTACCTTAATCATGATGACGAAATTTTCTCTAAGGTGAATTTTGAGGGTTCATTCATTCTGGGATGTTTCGTGAGGGGAGCCATCCCTCAGCCTGCATCTCCAAAATGGCATCCTAAAGTGCTATTAGGGCATCCGAGTTATATGAGTAAGAGATCTGTTCATATACTAAGGCAATGGGTAACATTGGGGGAGTGCGCACCTCCCTCGTACCTGAAATACCCTTTCGGGGTCTTTGCCCCTGCATGTGCAGAGACGAATGCCTATTCGTTAGATCTGGGCGTGGGTTGTATGGCTAGTACTTCGAAAATTCAAGGTAAGAGTCATTCTTGTAATTTTCTGAGGGTTTCGAAAATATAAAAGGAAAGAGACTCTTCTAATTTTCTGAGGGTTTCGAAAATATAAAAGGAAAGAGACTCTTCTAATTTTCTGAGGGTTTCGAAAATATAGAAGGAAAGAGACTCTTCTATTCTTCTGAGGGTTTCGAAAATATAGAAGGAAAGAGACTCTTCTATTCTTCTGAGGGTTTCGAAAACATAGAAGGAAAGAGACTCTTCTATTCTTCTGAGGGTCAAAATATAGAAGGAAAGAGACTCTTCTAAAATTCTGAGGGTCAAAATATAGAAGGAAAGAGACTCTTCTAAAATTCTGAGAGTTTCAAAAATATAAAAGGAAAGAGACTCTTTTAATTTTCTGAGAACATAGACATAATAATAACAAAAGATTTTATTAATATTCCAGAGGTTGTACATGATCGTATTCAAAAGTACTTAACACTATTTCGTACATAGTATTACAAAGCTCTGAGAGACATTTCCCTGTACGGGCTTTGAGACTTCTTGAAGTATTCAGGGGTAATAGGGCTTGAGATATCTAGTGTTCCATGGCCTCTGGAGCTCGACTCCATTCTGCTTTAATAGTCTGTATGCCCCGTCTCCCGCCTTTTCAGTGATTTTCATGGGTCCTTCCCAGGTAGGGGCGAACTTTCCCTTCTTTCTTTGGTAAAGAGGGATTTCTCTCAGGACCTGATCTCCCACGCTGAACTCTCGCAGACCAACTCTTTTGTTGTATTCTCTGGCGAGTCTTCGGTGGTAATTTTCTATCTTCTGGAGAGCCACTTCTCGTGTTTCTTCCAGGTCATCAAGCCGTGCCAGCATCAAGTCTGATGTTAGGTCGTTCTCCCATGCCTCAGTTTTGGTTGTAGGTATCATAACTTCGGTTGGTATGATAGCTTCTGCCCCAAAGGTGAGGTAGAATGGAGACTCTCCTGTGGCCCTTCTTTTTGTCGTTCTGTAGGCCCAGAGAACGTTGTGTAACTGTTCGCACCACCTTTTCCCATGTCCATCCAGAGTCTTTTTCAGAATATCTGCGATAGTCTTATTTGTGGCCTCAGCTTGGCCGTTACTCTCTGGTATATGGGGGTAGACTTGTTTCTTTTGATGCCAAAGTTGTTACATAACCTGTTGATCTCTTTCCCTCTGAACTGAGCACCGTTGTCCGTGGTTATGGCAGCAGGTATCCCAAACTGACAGATGATTTGCTCAAATATGAATTTGAATACATCCTTGTCACGTATGTTATCTAGAGCCTTCGCCTCGACCCACTTGGTGAAGTAGTCAGTTGCGACAATCAGAAATCGTCTTTTCTTTGTTCCAGTTTCCAGAGGTCCTACTATGTCTATCCCCCATTTGGCAAAAGGCCAGGGGCTGGTGACAGAATGTAGTTCCGTAGCTGGTGCATGGATTCTCTTGCCATACCTTTGACAGGATTCACACCTTCTGGACATTTCTTTGGCGTCCATATGCATGTGTGGCCAGAAGTATCCATATGTTTTAGCCTTGATTGCTAGAGACGTCCCTCCAGAGTGGTTGCCGGCATCTCCATAATGGATAGCCTTCAGAATTTCAATTCCTTGTTCCTTGGAGAGGCATCTAAGTAGTGGTCCCAGAGGAGATTGCCTGTATAGGATTCCATCTCGTAGCCTGTAGTTCTTGGACTGTGCGGCTAGCTTGTGGTTGTATCCTGACTCTCCTGGGAGTGTTTTCCTTTCTAAGTATCAGTGAATAGGTATTCTCCAATCCTCTTCTGGGGGTCCATCGTCAGAGGACTGTTCTTCTCCCATCTCAGTAGTGAATACCTTCACTTCTGGCTCTGGGGCATCTGGCTCTTTCAGAGGTACTGAGGGTAGTAGAACCCTGTCTACCCTGATGCTAGCAATCTTAGGGTCATTCAACATCGATGCAATGTATGCCAGAGCATCCACATGTCGATTGTTGTTCCTAGAGATGTGTCTGAGCACGAGACCAGGTATCTTGTTGATGTATTCCTGAGCTTTCTTGTGGTAGGCTTGTAGGCATGGGTCCAGAGTTTGATATCTTCCCTCTATTTGCCTTACCACTAGCTGCGAATCACTTGTTAGCCTTACATCTCTGAGCTCCATCTCACAAATCAATCCCAGACCGTGTATGACTGCCTCATACTCTGTTATGTTGTTTGTGGTGGGAAACTCAAGTCTCAGGCTGTGTACAATTCTTCTTCCAGTAGGAGTTGTGAATACCATTCCAATGCCTGCCCCATCAGCGTTCTTGGACCCGTCCACAAAGACTTCCCACCTGGTAGGATTTTCCGCCCTCAGAAGTTCTGGGGGGTCTTCCAGTTCATCCTCAAAACCAGGTATGTCTTCGAGTTCTTCCTCTTCTGCTAGAGGGAAGTCTGCTAAGAAGTCAGCAACAGCTTGGGCTTTGATGGCAGTTTGAGGTTGATATTGTACTCCAAACTGTTTGATCTGAGCTCCCCACTTTGAGATCCTACCAGCCCTTTCAGAGTTTCTGAGCACTGAATCGATAGGCAGTTTGGTGATCACAGTTATAGGGTGAGCGTGGAAGTATGTTCTCAATCTCTGAGAAGCAAATACCAACGCCAGAATTATCTGCTCAATCTTAGAGTAATTTTTTCGGCAGGCCCCAGAGTTCTACTGATGAAGTAGATGGGCTTTTCTTCACCTTCTACTATGCGTAAGAGTACTGCACTGATGGAGTAGGAGGTGGCTGCTAGATAAACATATAATGTTTCATCCGGTTCAGGCTTTTGTAGAGTAGGCATTGTTGCCAAATACTTTTTGACGTTGTAGAACGCCTCCTCGCATTCCTTACTCCAGACCATCTTCTGGCCCTTCTTCAGAATGCTGAAAAAATGTTTGAGTTTGTCGGAGGATCTTGCAATGAATCTCCCCAATGCAGCCAATCTTCCATTCAGCCTCTGGACATCCTTCCGAGTTACTGGTGAGGGCATTTCCGTGATAGCTCTGACTTTCTCAGGGTCTACCTGTATACCATCCTTCGTGACCATGTAACCTAGGAACTTCCCAGAGGTGACCCCAAATGCACATTTGAGTGGGTTGATTTTCATGCGAAATTTCCTCATTTGAGCGAAAATCTCTTCCAGATCTCTGACGTGATGTCTGGACTGTTTGCTTTTGACAAGCATGTCGTCCACATATACCTCCAGAGTTTTGTGAATCCAAGGTAAGAACATTTTGGACATTAATCTCTGATAGGTTGCCCCTGCATTTTTGAGTCCGAATGGCATCTTTGTGTAACAGTACAGCCCATTGGGAGTGAAAAATGCAGTATGCTCCTCATCTTCTTGCGCCAGAGGGATTTGGTTATAGCCAGAATAACCATCCATGAATGATAACAGTTCATTCCCAGAGGTAGCATCAACTAGTTGATCAATGCTCGGGAGTGGGAAGCTGTCCTTGGGGCATGCCTTATTTAGGTCACTAAAATCGATGCATATCCGTACCCCAGCGTTGTTTTTCTTCGGGACGAGTACCATATTGGAGATCCATAGTGGGTACTGTACCTCCCGAATGATTCCAGCCTTTTCCATCTTCTGAAGCTCCTTCTGGACTGCTTCCTGATATACTGGGGCTATCTTTCGGATTTTTTGTCTCACAGGTTTGACACCTGGATGGATTCGGAGATGATGATGGCTTATGTCTGTTGGAATTCCCAGATGTTTGAGGCACAATTCGGGGTCGATTCCTGGCATGTCCTCCATCTTCCATGCAAATACGTCGACTTATCTCATCAAAATCCCTACGAGTTCTTTTTCAAGGTCAGGATCTAGAAGCGTCCCAATTTTGACCATTTTTGGTGTGTCTGGGCCTCCTATATTCACTTCCTTTGTCGGCTCAGACGTGTAGAATACAGGCTTCTGGGGGCCTAATTCAGTCTGAGCCTTTGATTGCTATAACTTTCCAGAGGCATCAGCCATCTGGGTATCCTCAGAGTCCTGGTGGACAGTCTTTTCTTTGAGTTTCTGGACCATTGATTCTAGGCAAGCTAGTCTAATGGCCTCTTCCTCTTCTCTGTCCCCTCGTCCCTTGTTTTTGTTGATTGCTTGACGCATTATCCTTGCAGAGGTGGAACATTCGATGAATTCATCAATTTCCTTCTGGCATTCCTGCTCCAGAATCATCTTCTTGGTATTTCTGGGAGTGTTAAATTTTTCCACACAGTTTCTCACGTCTACTTCTGAGCAGTATCTAGCTTCTCTGGGATCTCCCATGATCTCAGCTATTCCCTCTGGGGTGGGAAATCGTAGTCGTTGATGGTAAGTGGAGGCAACTCCCTTGATACCATGAATCCACCATCTGCCCATGATGGCAGAGTAGGGTGAAACAACGTCAACTACACAGAAAGTCGTAGATGTGATGATTTTTCCAGCGTGTACTTCTAGAGTTATTTCTCCTTTGGGCTTAGTGGAAGATCCGTTGAATCCGTATACCATGTAGGTTGAGGGGATTAGGCATTCATCCTTTAGACCCATCTTCACGAATGTGCTGTAGAACAATATCTCCACGGAGCTTCCTCCATCCACCAGAATCTTTGGGATGCCCCACTGCCCAATCATCATGGTCACTACCAGAGGATCGTTGTGAGTCTTCCCATTCTGGGGCACCTCAGAAGCTGAGAATGAAACTGGTCTTTTCATCCATTCCTCCATGGGGAGTTCTAGAGTCATGCTGAATATTTCTTCCCCATTTGCATTTCTCTTATGGATTCTCTCCAGAGAGTGTTGCCCCAGAGATGATTCTGAGGGCATTTCTACAGAATGGGTAATAGTGTTGCAGTTGAGATGTTGTGCCTCTCTGGGCATCTCAACTCTGAATATCTTTTCTACTGCCTTCTGGGCACTCCCAGAATCTTTGGCAATATACTTCTTGAGTTCTCCACTACTTACTAACTTCTCCAGCTCTCTCCTTAAATGCCTGCATTTGTCGAGAGAGTGGCCATTCCATTCATGCACCTCACAGTAATCTTTACTGTTCTTGCAATAGTCAGGTTGAATGCCCTTTCCAATTGGATTCTCAAGAGGGAGCTTGCCCTTGATTTCCTTGTAAATGGTGGACCTCGGAACGTTGAATCTAGTGTAAGTGGCGTCGTCAAAATCCCGCTTTTTGTTGTCCTTAGCTGATCCTTTGCCTCTGAATTCTCTAGACTTGTTTCTCTTGATCTGAGAAGTGGGAACCGCAGCAGGAGGTTGAGAATGAGTGACTTGGGGCTGTGGTTCTACCACGTTTGCTCCTCTACTCATGTTCCCAGAGAGCAACTTGTCGTAAGTGCCATCCTGCGTCTCTTCAAGTGCTATGAACTCCTCCTGAATTCTTCTGAGATCTCCCAGATTATCTGGAGTCTCGTTCCATAGCTTGACGAAGAGAGGGTCAGTCTTATTTAGAGAATTCTTGAAACCAATGATAGCATAGGCTGCTGGGACCTTCCCTATCTCAGCGCATAGTTTCCTCCAACGGTCAACTAGGCTTCTGAGGGATTCTCCCCTTCCTCTTTTGAGGACAAATAGTCGCTCAATTCCGGGTTTGACTTTGCTGTTATGCATGTAATTCTCTAGAAAGACCTCTTGAAGATGTTCGTACGACTTGATCTTTCCCTTTTCTAGGGAGTTGAACCAAGTTAACGCTTCTTCTTTGAGGCTCCCGGGAAAGAACTTACACATAACCCCTTGTCGAGTTTGCCATGGCATTAGAGCCATTTCATAATCCTTTATGTGTTGGATAGCATCACCCGTGCCATCAAACTTGTTCTGGAAGTTCAATGTACACCGTTTGGGTATTGGGAAAGCATTGATCTCTGAGATGAATGGTGAGCGCTTAGCATCTTCCATTACCTCTGCCAATCGTTTGCCCTCCTTTCTGATAAGCTCTGGTTTGTCCTCAATACTTGCCGCCATGGCTTTCCTGAGATTAACCTCTTCTTCCAGCTCCCGAATTTTCTTTTCTCGGGCTGCCAGGATGTCTGTCAGAGATGGCTCAGCATAGCCTTCCTCAGAATTATCGTCCGAGGTGTCGTCCGAAATCACTTCAGTGACTGGATCATCTCTGGGTCTTTTATACTTCAAGTTCCTCCTATCTTCTTCCTCCTCGTCTGAGGAATTAGATGGGTCACTGTCAGTAATCACGACCTTTTCTTGTCTTAGCTTCTTGTTAGCCTCAGAGAGTTTACGGATCTTCCTCCTCAGAGTTCTGACCTTGTTCCTTCTTGCTCTCCAAGTGTCCTCTGGGGTGGATTCTGGGTCTCTAACCACAGACTTACCCCTCTCGGCACGAGTTGGCCTCACCCTCTGGGTGGCTTTGTCAACTCCAGAATGACCATTTGCTCTGGAGGTCTTCTTTGCTCCTCTGGAGGGTTCACCCTTCCCAGAGGTACCTTCATGTTGTCTCTCTGAGACTATTGTAACCTTTCTGGAAGGTCCACCTTTCTCAGAGGTATCTTCTCGACCTTTCTCTGGGACCTTCCCTCTGGGGAGTCCGTTTAGAGCGTCGATGATTCGATTGTTTCCCTCTAGAGAAGCCTCAGTAGAACTGTTTGAGTCTGTCGTGTGCAGATCCAAGTCCTCTTCTTCTCTCTGAGAGTCAACTCCCTCCCTCCTAACCGTTGCCTCAGAGGCAAGGTTTTTCTGAGGGGGCTTGGCATGATAAACCTCTGTCAAAGGTTTAGTCTTCACAGGTATGCCACTGGCAGTACCCTTCTTCGTTTGTGCCCCAGGTCCCTTTCCCACAGTGTTGGTGGCTCTCCCCAGAACCCCATTGCTGGTGTTCTGAGGCACCCTTGCTGGAAAACCTGGTGGTGCACTTTCTCCAGAGGCGACAGTATCCTCTGGGACTTCACGGTCTGTCTCCTGCAATCCACTTCTGGTTGTCCTCCTCGGAGGGTCCCTTCCAGAGTCTGTGGCACTAGCAGTCTTCATTTCTTCTCCTGAAAAGCAAAATCAAGATATAACCTTCTTGTCAGAGAGTAACTCTACAAGTGC
This sequence comes from Papaver nudicaule, assembly GCA_023529015.1. Lineage (NCBI taxonomy): Eukaryota > Viridiplantae > Streptophyta > Magnoliopsida > Ranunculales > Papaveraceae > Papaver > Papaver nudicaule. The sequence continues at coordinate 8,869 of JAJJMA010235831.1, forward strand.
TAGTTGTAATCTGACAGTTTCAGAGATCCAAGAAACCCGTACACTTTTTCAAAACATTTTGAAAACAATTACAAAAAGAGACAGGAAAATGATTGGATAAGTTAAAACTGGGTAGTTGGGCTGTCAGGTTTTGTTTGAGAGTGATGTTGGTGACATCAGCAGTCTACGAAAACAAGAAAGACAGTACAAGCAGTACTTTTCAGAGAGAAACTTTTCAGAAAAACCCTCTACCCTCCATTAATGGTGTTTTTTGAAGAAAAAGCCAGATCCATAATGGATTTCAGTTTTAAATATGTCTGCTGTAGGAAGAAATCAACAGCAAGAGCTTTGTTTATGCTTTGAAAACTAGATCTGAGTTCAAAGGTCTAACCTTTATGAAGATAAAGGCTAGGTTTTTCCAAAAAATCAAGTTTTTGTAAAGAAAATCAAGGATTTTTTACAAACAGCAAGTAAAGAAGGAACTTTTAACACTTAAAAGCATAAAAGGTCTCACCTTTACTAAGAATACTAAGCTTTCCCTGTGAGATCTATGAGATCCAGGAGCTTTTCTTCCTCACAGTAAAGGTTGGGTTAGGAGACAGATGTAAAAAGCTTTGAAAAACAAACCAGGAAGGATAAATCCTTTACCTAGTCCCTGTTTCTAGCGCCAAAATGTGAGTCTAGAAATCTCTGAGATCACACCCAATGGTCCTAGATGAAGAACTACTCAAGAACACTTAAGTACAAACACATCTAAGATAAAGTAAAGACAATCAAACATAGTAAATGCAAGAAAGGTAAAAGAATCAAGACACAAGCATGTTTTTTAACAAGGTTCTTCCTCACGGTGGAGGCTTACATCCTTGGTATTTCATTAATCATGAGTATGGTTACAACGTTAGCTACCTTCACAATTAACTAAAAGACTTGATCTACTGTCTTCAAGTCTTGATCTACTGTCTTCAAGTCTTCTTCAAGTTCTTACTCACAAGTTGCAAACCTAACGATAAGAGTTGTATCTTGTACTAGCTAGGGTTGCTATTGCGAGTTCTCATTTGGTTCTCTAACTCCTAAAGAGCTGGGTATTTATAGGCAAGAAGGTTAGGTAGTACATATTCTAGTGTTACAAGGACTATGGAAACTAAGTTATTTCTATCTATTCCTCGAGGTACTCAATCCTTTCTGGGAGCCTTCCTCTCTGGACGTCAGTCTTCTGAAATACCTCCCAGAGGTACGTCTGAGCCTTCCTTAGACATCGTATAGCCTTCAGCTTCCGATCCTCCAGTCATATCATCTCTCAGAATGTCCCTTGCAATGCACCTTCCAGAATATGACTCCTTTTTAACTCTTCTCGTACCGTATCTTCTCTGAGGGTATCCTCTGAGGCCAGCCCCTAATGGGACCTTCCAGAGGATATCCTCAGTCTTGTAGGCTCCAGACTGTTTGACCGCAAACCAAGTGTAACCCTAAGTTTGACTGGTGCAAAACAGCTGTATTCCTCTATCTGACTTGGCATTTAATGCCTCTGTAGTACCCTCAACCTAACCCGTGCTTTAGCCTGTCGCACTTTACACGTGTCTAATCCTTAAGCGGGGTGCGGTCAGTTACTTTTAGGGATTATCCCATACCTCTCGGTGTATTCACTAACTTACTACCACCCCTAGGATGACGCCACGTGTCACTCAGATTTCTGGTACCTACAGGCAATTTAGCTTGTCTGATATGCTTACACACACCATGAGCAGCCTTATTTTTTTGGCGACCAATTACCAATATAGGATCTTGTTGAATCATATTGCAATATATTGATCATCTAGCAAATGTTTGCTCTCAACAAAACGCAGGTGTGATGGTAAAAAACCGTAGAAACCAGAAATAGAATCTTTCTAGTTTTTTTAGTTACCGGGTCCCGCACAAATAGCATTTTGCATGAGCCACACGTGTACGGTGAAATAAAACAAACAAATGAGATAATATCGGTTATGTTTCTATGCATGTCGGCTTGACCAAGTCGTGTATTCATTAGCTCACGCTAATTTCCACGTATCACAAAAATAACTACAAATATTTTTCTGAAATTCCTTTTTTCTCTCTCTAGAAAATCGAAAAAAGAAATTCTCACCAAACCAAATTTGCTCCTCCTGATTTTCATTTCATTTCACTTTCTTCTCTCTCTAGAAATCTCTGTCTTCTTCTCTAATAATCGTCGTTTTCTTCTCCTCCCTTTTAAAGCATAATAATCCAATCTCTCATGGCATTTCTCTATCGCTCCTCTCTCTTTCAGGTCTGTTTCTCTCTCTCTCTGTATTCTTTTCAGCTCAATATTGATCTAATTTAATCAAATTTTTGAATGAATTCCATAGATTTCTGATTATGAAACTTTTGAACTTATAGATCTTACATTGCTGTTGGATTTGTGTCAAATTTGGAAATCATTTTGAGTGTTTGATGATCATTTTAGCTCATGATATTGAATTTTTGTGTGAATTGATTGAGTTTTATTGGATAACTATGTTATTGGAGAAATCTGGAATTGTATTAAAAATCTTATTGTATTTGTTTTGTTTTATTTTTTTGCAGGTTTTTAGGGTTACATAAACATGGAGATGATGATGCGGCGATTATAAGGGATCTGTGCTCTAGTAGAATAAAAGTTTGAATAGAATAGTATTATTGGTGTTTTCTTTGAATACAAATAGATACATATCTTTGGATTCAGTTTAGATTCAGTTTAGACTTTTAGAAAGATCATGGGGTACCTGAATTCCGTTCTATCTACCAGCGGAAATCAGGTTGATGATGCTCCTGTAAGTGGCGGGGGTCTCAGGTAAATCATAATTACTCAACTAGTTTCTTCAATTCGATATCCAGATGTGTGTGTTTGCATGCATTTATTGTGGTGGTTATAAGTTATAACTGTGATTTCTTACTTGAATATGATGATTGTGTTTCTTTACCTGCAATCATGTTTGCATGTGATAATTATGATGTCTAGTTCATATAGATTGAGATTTTTAATAGATATATTGTCTGTAGGTGTGCATGTAATTTATATAAGAAACAGATGTAGAACTAGATTAACGACATTTAACTAGATTGCCGTTATCAACATTTAGGGTAGATCTTGATTCTTAATGGAGTGAAATCTCCAAATTGTTAGGATTCCATGCAATTTGTTAGAATATAGATTGTTTGGTTTGGGTTTTAATTGGATATTTTGTGCACTTGGGTATGTTCCCCTGGCAGATTTGTCGTATTCGAAACGACAATCTTAGTGTGCGACAAAGGGAACTTTTGCTTTATCTTTAGTTTTGGATTGGCTGAACGGAAATCATTGAGGTCGTTAGGGTAGTTGTGGAACCACATATTAAAAATCTACGACATTTGAGCTAGTTGACAGAATTGTTAAGTCGTATTAGAATTTTGTAGAACGTGGCAGTTTTAGTCTGGTTGCAGAATCTGTAAGTGTCCTACAGTCTTAGCATATTTGGCCAAAGAACTCTCCGTTCTTTCCGCGTTATGACAAATTACGTATGCATGTTCAACTAAAATAAAAAATGTAAAGTATGGTTAAACGACATTTATCAGTTGAGTTTCTTGCCATAACTGAAGTCAGTTCACATAACGAGAAATCAGAATAACAATTCTCTAGATTTTGATGTTGCTTACTAGGATGATGGTTTTTGTATTGAGATGCGGAAAAGGTTATAGATACATGCATAACCTTTATGCCAAACAAATGTAAAAGACTGTTTGCTTGGTAGCAGAGGACTTTGTAGCTAGTGGGATAGAATGGATTCATTCAACTGACCCCGAAACATGAAAGATCTGTGTTGATGTCATTAAGATAATTTCTCGAAGCATAATATTCTATTTTCATCGTCAAGCTTAACTTTGTTGTCTTAACTAACATGGCATGATCATGGATGGAGTTTCAGAAATTCACCAATTTGTGTTTCTAATTCAACATAACATGAACGAAAAGAATCTACCCCACATTTTTGTTTAATGATAAGAGAGTCTTGTTAGCGGATGCACGCTCTTGGAAAATTTTAATGTTCAAAGGTGGCATTAGGGACCTGGTTGGAGTCTTCAATAATGGCTTGATGTCAATTCCCTTGATAAACTGGTACTACCTTGTATGTATGAATGATGCATATGATTAGGATGGACAGGTACGTATAATGAAAAGAGCTATTTGAGATTTTGCAAATGAAAGTAGATCCATGATAACACGACTTTTGGAGGGAGAGATAGTGCAATGAGGGAGTTTATCTAGTAATGTAGGTAAGTGGAAACATTGGATAACCCAAGACGTAATTAAGACGTCTGCATTAGGTAACCCTTAAGTATGGGTTTTCTATAGGTAATGTCCCTAATAAGCCACCATATTTCGTGTAAACACAACTTACTTTGGATTGGTTATCAATAATGGATAGTTTTTCGTACCTGTGATTTGTACTGCATGAAATTAATTATGTTGGTAATCAGTTAAAAATCGCCCAAAAGATAGTGCAGCTGATAACTGATTACTGATAGAATATTTTCCTCTTATTTTGAAAACTGGAAGTCTAAACAATTGGATGAAAGCATATAAAATTGTGATTGCATTCAGTTTGTATTGTTAGTATGTCGTAGAAAGGTACTTCATCCCTTGTGGTTGATCAGAGCAGCAAAGCTGACCTGGTGGTATGATTTGTTCATTCCCTTTTTTGTTATGCTTTATCTAGTTATTTTGTTCTATCTTTATTCTTGATAAGAGAACGAATCTTCTTGTTTCTTTAAGTCATGGACGTTTATATTTGGCCTTCCGTCTCATGGGATAAAGTGATCTACCCTACAGCTGTTCCAATGTCCTTGGGTACCTTGCTTGGAACCATTACCTCTTAGACAAAAATAACCTTCATTTGCAACTATCCACCAACTTGCAAATATTCATAAAAATTCTAGGTAGGCTTCATTCTGTTAAGAATCTTATGTTACGGATATCTTGCTGAGAGGTGATCGATTATGCCGAGATTATTATATATAATTTGTCTCTTTGACATATTTATTCAATTTATTGAGCAACCTTGTTTGGTAAGAATATGCAACATAATGTCATTCCGAATATATTCTAAATGCAACATAATGTCATTCCGAATATATTCTGACTTAATACACGTTGTTCGCGAGATACATTAGATGTTTCTTTTGGCATTTATGTTTAAGTGGGTTTATATCTCTTGTCGACAGCCAGAATGGGAAATTCAGCTATGGATATGCAAGCTCTCCTGGGAAAAGGTCATCAATGGAAGATTTCTACGAGACCAGAATTGATGGAGTCGACGGAGAAATAGTTGGTCTCTTTGGCGTATTTGATGGTAGGAAGTAAATTTTTTCTTAATAGAATGTGTTACTATTGAAAACTGGGTAATTTTTTCACAGACATGAGGAAATTTTATCTTTTAAACTGTCGCCCTTTTTCCTTTTATGGTTTCAACTTCACTGGATAACTATTAAATAGGGTTGCAGTGTATCAGTAATCTGTGTAATCTAGAGCATACCCTTGAGTGATACAAAGAGGTGATCACTTCTATGTTGTTGTGTCTTGTGGCTATTTCAGGTCATGGGGGTGCTCGGGCAGCAGAATATGTTAAGCAAAACCTTTTCAGTAATTTGATCAGTCATCCAAAGTTCATCTCTGATACAAAATCAGCTATAGGTGCTTGTCTTGTACCAAATAAAGATTCTCTTAGTTGCTTGTGCTACTTATTACATACTGCTTATTTAATATGTAACGTGCCTTCACAGCGGATGCATATAATCATACGGACTCAGAGTTTTTGAAATCAGAGAATACTCAAAATAGAGATGCTGGCTCAACAGCTTCCACCGCAATTCTTGTCGGTGACCGTTTGCTAGTTGCAAATGTGGGAGATTCCAGAGCTGTTATCTGCAGGGGTGGAAACGGTAAGTGTTGGAACATGTTCTTTAGTATGCTCCATAACAAAATTATTCTTGTCAAGCTACTTTACTTGGATCTGCTAATAAACTTCTGCAATCATATGGTCTTTCTGAGCCTATAGAAGCACTTGCAGTATCTTGGTATACCTTGTAGTCTTCTGCATTAGCAACAAAAACAAGCCTTAAGTCCCAAACAAGTTGGGGTTGGCTAGAAATGAAACCCAAATCATCAAATAAATAGTCTTCTGTGATATCAAACCCCGATTTTACATATCTAATGGTTTGCCTTTTGCATTTATAGTTAAACTTGTCTGATTTATGGTGGTTCGGTATGGATACGAGGTGTTGTTATGGCATTCTTGTATGTTTGTTATGTAGAGTATCCTATGAATCTATGATCACTATGGAATGGTAGAAGTCTTTTGTCTTGTTGAACTTTGATGATGATCTAGTGTTTATTGTGTGATTCCTGAAACTTATATTTCTATTGGACTAGGAATATCATTAGTCTTCTCTTTAATTGTAAAGTTGATATGGTTAAATATTAATAACATGACGATTCCAACGAGACATCCATTTTATCTTGATTTCATATTCAAATTTCCGGGTCTTTAGATGCAAGGAGTCATTGCTTATTCTGCATGGGTCAGTTTTTTGGATTGCTAACCGTAACTATTAGTAATAGCAGCAGGTTACAAATTCATCTAGATGACAGCTGATATGGGATCATGGGGCCCTAGTTTAGATAAAGAAAGCAAGTCATATCCCATCCCCAGACAAAATACTAAAAACTTTTTCTTATTTACATAGCTATATTTGCATGTTAAATATTCCGTATTCGGCTGGCAACTTAAGATGTGGATACTTAATCTTTGTTGTTTGCTTTACCAAATTGACATTAAACAAAGTGGCAAGTGGCAACTGCTCGTATTTGGATGAGTGATACGCTTCTCTTGAAATGCTATATTGTTTTAGGGTTTTGTGTCGTCTATTGGTTGGCCTTCTAACATTATAAAGACACCACAAGCTGCAGCATAAAAAAATATTGATAATTAGTTCCACTTTACACTTCTCCTTCTTTTCTGATTATGTGAATCATTTTGTAACTTTGTGCAGCTATTGCTGTTTCACGAGATCACAAGCCAGACCAAACTGATGAGCGGCAACGGATTGAGGATGCAGGAGGTTTTGTAATGTGGGCTGGTAATATTCACATTTTCTTAGTTAACTTGTTTTTCCGGCTTTTTCTACTTATAATGCAGTTGGTGATGTAAATGACTCAAACATTTGTTGCTTAGGTACCTGGCGAGTTGGTGGTGTGCTTGCTGTTTCCCGTGCCTTTGGTGACAGGCTCTTGAAGCAATATGTCGTCGCAGATCCCGAAATCCAGGTCCGAAGTCTTACTATTATTGAAATGAGTTTTATCACATATATGTCAGTATTGCATATATCAATCAGTAAAACTTCACGAATACGTCCAGTTCTCTAGTCAATTACAATTTATCAAGCTACCAGATGTATCTTATATCAAATATTCAGTAGAAGCTCATGAGTGTTTCGGAGCACTTAAGTCTGAGGACACAAAAGCTTTGATATAGAACTTCAGATTAAAACTGTGAAATAGTTATTAATCATATTGCAGTTGCATAGAATCGATAAGTAAGTGGATAGTGCTGACGTTGTGTGCTCAAAATGTAGAGAACTAGACTGAACTACCTTGCAGCTCTACTCATTTCTGGTTGTGTTCTGGAAGTCAGAGGATAGATATACAGCCTACACTGACAATTTGTTATCTAATTTCGTTTCGTTTCTGCTGCCCTTTAAAGTTCGTTATGCATTGATCCACATTATTATAACATAACCTAGAGAGCAGAATAGCAAGAAATTATAACTAGTTTGCTTTGTATGAAGTGGGAAGCATGGCATTGTTGCTTAGTGAATAAAGACTTTTATTAATCGTGTCCTTTTTGCTGTGGCTGATTAGTTACTGTCCTAAATTGCAGGAAGAAGTCGTTGATAGTTCCCTTGAATTTCTTATCTTGGCTAGTGATGGACTCTGGGATGTTGTCACCAATGAGGTTTTTAACAATCTTTTGCCCAAATTTTATTGCTTCTTTTTTCAAGAAAGGATGCATATCCTAGGAATTTTATATTATATTGTTTTTGAGGTTTGAAAACTGATCTTTTACAGTATTATTGATGCTCCAAGTCATTTTGCAATTGATGATTCCTTCAATATACAAAATCTTGGTGCAGAAATATATTTGGCACTAGTCATGTAAACTTTTACTGCAGTAATGGGTCAGGGTCTTTTGTAATTTAGGTGTAATAGAACATACTAAGTATCCACGGATACTTTTTTTTTTTCTTTTTTCTTCTTCTTCTTCTCGTGTATAAAATGTGTATATATTATGTCTCTGGGGTGTGTATCATGCAGGAGGCTGTTTCCATGACCAAACCCATCGAAGATCCGGAGCAGGCTGCAAGAAGGTTGATGCAAGAAGCATACCAGAGAGGCAGTGCAGATAACATTACTTGTGTGGTTGTACGTTTCTTGGACACAGCCAACCAGGATCATCAAGGTGGGCTTAAGAAAAATCATTTATCTAGTGTCAGCCAAGGTGAGGCTAGCAACAGTCATCCAGGGGGTACCAGTCAAAGTCATCAAGGTGGAGTCAGCCACGGACAAGGTGGGGCCAACAAAGGTCATCAAGGTGGTGGTGCATCCTCTCGGCCCTTGGGAGCAGCTAATAGCAGCAGCAGTTCTGGGTAAAGTAGCATCTTGTGGTGTAGGAAGTGGTTTTGTCTACCCTCTCTGTCTCTTAGGACTCCGAAGTGGTTGTCTCGTATTTTCAGTCTGTACCTAAAGCCTCTATATCTAAAACTACCTATTGTTGTTGTTCCTCTCTTTACATGGATCTGTAAAAACTTAAGATCTTTCTTTTATGGCTGTTGTCGTTGTTGTAGTGTTAATTGGGTTATATATCTTAGGTGTACTGTTTATGTTGCAATAATAAATCAGAAATGTCTCTTTCTTGGGGGGCTTAACTTTTTTGTTTTCCTCAATAACAATCGATTTTATTTTAAAACTTAAAAGAAACCAAAACAATACAAAAACTCACCAATGAGTAAAAAGCTGACAAACCAGCTCAAGGACTAATTAAACCTATAAGAAGCCTTGTCATGCATCTCAACCTTATTAAGGAAAGTTGGCCTATAATATTCTTTACACCTCTTGGTTGAGAAACTAAGGAAGCCCACTCACCACCATTTAAAACAGCTAAAACTTTAGCAACTCCTAACCTACCTTCAACTGCCACAAGAATTTCATCTATATTATTCCTGCCGATGAAACCATAACCTAAATCACCAGGGTTCCCTCTAGATGTTCCATCACAAGAAATGAGAACCTGATGAGGAAGAAGAAAGGGAAGATAAAGGAAAACCTCCTTAACTTTTCAGAATCTTTGCCTTCAATTCAACAAGATTGAATTTTTCATTATCAAACACCATTCTATTTCTCTCAAACCACATTTCTTTCATGGTAATAAGAGCTGCAGACCTCCACACTTCCTCGATAGCATAGCTCTTTCTATTAGTTATATGAATAACTTCATCAAATGATTTAAAATTGATAAAGTTAAATATACCACCCAACCACAATACCGTAGAATATGATCAATATTCTCCTCAAATTTCTTGTAGAATATACACCTTGAAGCCAAATGAAACTTCCTTCTCTTCAAGTTGTCATCTGTAGCACACATTCCTCTAACCAGCTTCCATACATTGCTGCCACACTTGGATGAATACTATGATTCCACGCAGTTGAAGTCGGGGAATATTTCTCTAATCAATTCAGCTGCAGAAGCCACTGTAAAATCACCAGTAATATTTCCCACCCAAATCCTCTTATCTCCTTCGTTGTCAACAACAGATAACTCACCAACTTCAATCATATCAAGCAATTCACTAGGAATAACCCATTCTCCTTCAAGAAGTGAGTCAGCCACCTTCATATCTATGTGTTGTTGCATGAACATACTTGATGGAAATAACTCAGCAAGAGCTTTCTTCTTAACCCATACATCATCCCAAACTTAAAACTGCTTACCATCCCTAACCAGACATTTACTTCCTTCATGAACTTTCTCCATGACTCACTGTATTGCAAGCCAAATAGATGATATTTTGAATTATATTTTATCCAATCACCATTCCTATCTTGTACTTAGCCTGGAAATTCTTGCCCACTCATTTGAACCATTTTGAGTTTTCCAGTATAACTTCATCAAAAACGCTTTATTTATAATCTCAAGCTTTCTTACGCCCAAACCTCACTCTTTAAACGGTGCACACACTAAATCCCCATTTAAGAATAACCACCTTCCTTACAGTAGGATCACCAGACCATAAAAAGTTCCTTATAATTTTGTCACATTCATGCTGAACCTTTTGTAGCCACTTGTAAACAGACATGTTATACACAAGGATGCTAGTTAGTACATACCTCACTAAAATCATCCACTCTTGAAATGATAACATTCTTCCCTTCCAACCTGCTAATTTTGATTGCATAATTTCCACCACACTCTGTATACGATTGGTCTTGATACTCACTGGAATCAAACAAACTCTCAAATACTTCTCAGGAAAACTAGATAGAGTCATATTGCAAGTTGCAGCCACTTGAAATTTCTTAATTTCACTAGTTCCACCAATAAAAACTTTCTTTTCTCTATGCTTACCATTCGACCAGAGTCCAGTAGATATTTCTTCAATAAGTCCATGAGCCTTAAGACATTTCGTCTATCACCATTACAAAACAAGAAAAATCATAGGATTTAGATTTCTATTTGAAATATTTGAGTAAGTAGTCTACTTAAGAAATCTTTTGCAATCACAAATAACAAAGGTGACAGTGGGTCACCTTATCTCAGACCCCTGCTCACTCCAAAATAACCTTCTGGTTCACTGTTAACAAGCATTGAGAGTTAAGGTGACTTCAACAAAACATGATTTCAGTGAATAAACTTCTCAGAAAATCTCAATACTCTCATAACTTAAAAGAGAAATTTCCAGCTTAATGAGTTATAAGCTTGAGAAATATCCAATTTTTAACCTCTATTACCACCTCTCCTTTTAATATCTAATTCATTCACGAACTCAGAGTCAAGAACAATTTGTTGCTGGATGTTTTTGCCTTTAATAAATGCACCATGTTGAGGAAAAACCACTTTATTCACAATATCACCCATTCTAGTAGTGATTATTTTTGTGGTCGCCTTGAAACTGAAATTCGTTAGGCCAATAGGTCTAAATTGTTTGGCCTTCTTTGCATTCTTAACCTTAGGAAGCAACTTAAGAAATAAAGCATTCAACCCATTAGGTAGAAAACCATCAATCCAACAAAACTGAATAGCCTTAATGAAATCCTCACCAATAACCTCCCAAGTGGCTTTGTAGAACCAACCAGCAAACCCATCAGGCCCTGGAGCACTGTCAGGATTCATATCATGCACAACTTGCTTTATTTCTGTTGCACCAACAATGAAATCCGACATGCTATTATCATCTTCTATTATTACATGGGAAATTGCAAAGAACACTTCATCTGAAAAATTGACCTCTCTATTAGTAATTTTTCCTTCAAAATACTCTACCAACACACTAGCAATGTCTTCTTGGTCAACAACAATACTACCATCTTCTTTTTCCAACTCCAAAATTGCATTTTGAGTTTATCTTATTCTTATTGTAGTGTGTAAGATCCTGAGTTTGAAGCTCCTTCCTTGAGCCATTTAACTCTTGACTTTTGTTGAGCTATCAATCTATTATGATTCATAAGAATATTCTGTTTACCTCTTGCACTGACTAGTTTATTAAGTAATTGCGTATCACTTTGATCCCTGTCAAATTTATGGATGCTTGAAATACCTTTTCCTCAGCTTCTTGCAATTTAATTATAACATCACCAAAGACTGTCCAATTCTAGTTCTTCATATTAGTCTTTAACCTCTTTTGTTTACTCATGTAAACAAACACTGTGTTTCCCCTAACTGCACCACTCCAAGAGTTTCTCACAATATTAATGAATGATTCAACCAAACTTTTTAAGCTCTAAAAGGAATATTCTTATGCTTGACTACATTAGCACTAGCACCGTACAATGCTCCATGGTCAGAAATTCCTCTAACAACTTTATAATCCCAACTAGGAAATGCATCAACCCATTTATCATTAAAAA
>JAJJMA010235835.1:0-10385 GCA_023529015.1 Papaver nudicaule
ACTTCAATCTTAAATTGAAACTATGGAACTCATTAAGACTTCTGAAAAGTCATCCTTCACATGCAGTTCACACTATCCCACAAAACACCATAGGGAGGGACATAGAATGTAATTCTCTGGATAGTGCCTATCTTTCATCACTACAAGTTAGTTGTCTCATTGAACCTTCGTCTTGGGATCTCCAGTCAGTAAGGTTGAGTGTCCCTCTCATAATGACTTTATTTCATGAGCTTAAGTCCCATCCCCCTCGATGCATTACTAACTATCTCTTTCGACAAACCTTTCGTCAAAGGGTCTGCGATATTCTCCTTTGAATTCACATGATGAATGGAAATAACGCCAGTAGAGATTAGTTGCTTCAGTGAATTATGTCTTCTATGTATATGTATGGACTTTCCATTGTACATACTGTTCTCGGCTCTGCCAATAGCAGCAGTACTGTCACAATGTAATATAGCTGGCACAGGCCTATGCCAGAGAGGAATGTCTTCTAAAAAGCATCTTAGCCATTCGGCCTCCTCTCCTGCTTTATCTAACACAATAAACTCAGATTCCATAGTGGAACGAGCAATACAAGTCTGTTTGGAACTCTTCCAAGAAACAGACACACCTGCTAGAGTGAACACATATCTACTCGTAGACTAGACTCCCCTGAGTCTGCAATCCAGTTTGCATCACAAAATCCCTCAAGGACGGAAGGATAACCTTCGTAGTTTAAACAAAAGGTCATAGTGTACTTTAAGTACCTCATTACTCTAATGAGTGCATCCCAATGCATCTGCCCTGGATTACATGTATACATGCTTAACCTACTCCCAACATAAGCAATGTCTGGTCTCGTACAGTTCATCAAGTACATTAGACTTCCTATGAATCTTGAGTGTTCAAGTTGGTTAACGCCTACACCCTTATTCTTCTTAAGGTGACAAGAAGGATCGTACGGTGTGCTAACAGGTTTACAGTTAAACTGATTATACTTCTTAAGCACTGACTCTACATAATGAGATTGACTTAAACTATAGCCTTTAAAATTTCTTCTATTTTTCATCCCTAGGATGACGTCAGCGGGGCCTAAGTCCTTAGTGCCAAAGTTCTCATTAAGTAATTTCTTAGTGGAGTTAATCACTTTTATGTTTGTACCTAATATAAGCATGTCATCAACATACAAACATACGATAACACAAGCATCCTCAACAAGTTTAGTGTAAACGCACTTGTCATCTTCGTTAATTTTAAAACCACTAGAAATCATTACATCGTCAAATTTTTCATGCCACTGTTTAGGTGCTTGTTTAAGTCCATATAACGATTTATTCAGTTTACACACTTTGTTTTCACAACCCTTCACTACAAAGCTCTCAGGTTGTTCCATGTAGATTTCTTCATCTAACACACCATTTAGAAATGTTGTCTTTACATCCATTTGATGTATCTCAAGGTTATGTACAGCATCTATCGCAATTAACATCCTAATGGAGGTAATTCTAGTCATTGGTGAATATGTGTCAAAGAAATCTTCACCTTCTCTCTGTTTGTAGCCCTTAACTACCAACCTAGCCCTGTACTTCTCTACAGTTCAATCTATCATATGTTTCCTCTTAAAGGTCCATCTACAACCTAAGGCTCTAAACCCAGGTGGTAAATCTATTAACTCCCAGCTCCCTTTTTTGTCAATGGAATGAATTTCATCAAGTAGACTCCTTCCAGAAAGGAGCTTCAAGACTAGACATTGCTTCAGCATAAGTCTATGGATCAGTCTCAGCTAAGCAAGTCACATGATCAGGAAAGGTTTTCTTAATTTTAAGCCTTTTACCTCTTCTAGGTTCTATTCCTGACTCATTTTCCTCTAAAGGTAATGACAGACTAGTTGAAGGCTCATCTATGGGATCATCCAGATGTCTTTTTCGAGAGTCAGGTTTCAAAGGAAAAACATTCTCAAAGAACTCAGCATCCCTAGACTCCATAACAGTATTCAACCCTATGCCAGACACATCAGAACTCACAACCATAAACCTATAAGCACTAGTATGCTCAGGATACCCTATGAAGGCACAATCAACAGTTTTGGGTCCTATCTTAGTTCTCTTAGGAGGATGGATGGCCACCTTTGCCAAACACCCCCACACTTTGAAGTAAGCATAAGATGGTTGTCTACCTTTCCATAGTTCATACGGAGTTTTATCTGATCCTTTAAAGGGTACTCTATTCAGGATATAACAAGCTGAGAGGATGGCTTCCCATCACAAGCTTGGTGGTAATTCTGAACTAATCAACATGGCATTCATCATCTCCTTAAGGGTACGGTTCTTACGTTCAGCTACACTATTAGACTGTGGTGAATAAGGTGTCGTAGTTTCATGGATAATGCCATTTTGCAAGCAAAACTCTCCTACAGGAATTCCATACTCGCCACCTCTATCAGACCTAATAGTTTTGATGGTAACACCCAATTGTATTTCAACTTCTAGCTTGTACATCTTAAAGGCTTCTAATGCATCATCCTTACCTCTAAGCAAATATACCTGACAGTATCTAGTACAATCATCTATGAATGTGACAAACCATTTTTTACCACTTTTAGGTTGAACTGAGATCATGTCAACTAGGTCTGAATGAATTAGTTCTAAGGGTTTTATATTTCTCTGGACATCTTTGGGGAATGATTTCTTAGCGTGCTTAGATTCTACACAAATTTCACACTTATGATCTCTATCTAAAGTGAATTTGGGTATGCAGCCTACGCTAGCCAATTTGTGCATTGATTTAAAGTTTACATGTCCTAGTCTACCATGCCAAACGTTCAATGACACACACATATAAGCAGAATAATCATTATTATTCATTTCAGTGGCGTTTACATTAAGTTTATAGAGACCCTCAGTCTTATAACCCTTACCCACATAATCTTTCCCCTTAGTTACTACAACTTTTCCAGACTCAATTACAATTTTAAAACCTTATCATCTAAGACAGAACACGAGACAAGATTCTTGCAGATGTCTGGAACATGAAGGACTTCATTCAATGTGAGCTTCAGCCCAATTTTCCCTTTGCCTGCAACCTCTGCTGCAGTTGAGTTACCCATATAGAGTTTCTCACCATTTCCTATCCTCTGATAAGAAGTGAACATATCTTTGTTTCCACAGACATGTTTGGTGGCGTCACTGTCCACCCATCAGTACTCACAATGATTACCATATTGTTCCAAACATCATGCAATGAAATTCGTATTTGTTCTTCTAAAACAATTTAGCATTATTCTTACTATTAATGTCCGTACGTTATCTACCGTGTTTGCTATATAACTAACATTTCCAAACACATAACAATTACCTTAAGAATAATGCAAAATTAAGGTTCATGAAAAATACCTTTTAGGAACACCAAGTTTACCCCCACATTTGCAAGTCTCACTTTCTCAGTGTTTGAAGTATCCGTATTACGCTACTGTCATTTCTAGCCTTTGTCGCACACCAAAAATGAGTGAGCAGCTGGATCCCATACGCTTTAGCAAATACCACCGTGAACATATATAATTTGGTTCTGCCCAGTTTATTTACTGTCACCAAAAGAAAACTAAATTACTATTTTAATTCAAGGTAAAATGGTCTCAATCACATGCATAAGTATTAAAGAAATAACTCAAGAGAAAAATTTCAGTTCTCGATCTTCCCTGAATATTCCGTCCAAGACTCGTGAATCCGCACAATTTGGATCTTCCACTAATGACGACCAAAATACACAGCACAAAGGCCCACTTAATTGCGTCACTGGTTTAATCCCTCGCGAATTCAAGCTTCACTTACATAGACCCAATCCATCTATGTGTGAACATATATAAACCAAAATCAATAAAGTCAAACATGAATCCCTTATTAATGTTATACTCCCTCCGTTTGTTTATTTCAGTCCTAATTGACAAAGTCAAAATATTAAGGAGACCAAGGGATTTCCCAAAGTGTCCTTGAATTATTACCAAAGAGAAAAAAAAAATGAAAAAATTATTTAAATACAAAGATCATATATACTCAAAGAGTATAATCTTTTTGAGATTTTTTTTTTAAAAATGGAATGAAGGATAAATAAAAAATATGTTTGTGATTTTCTTTCCTTATTATACAATTATGGTTTGAGATTTTATATATTGGGTCCCACTAAAAATATTTTTATAAGTTAAAAGATCAGGGGTATACTCGATAGTTTTAGGAGAAAATATGTCTATAAACAGAAATAGGACATAATAAAAAAACAGACGAAAATAGAAATTAGGACTGAAATAAAAAAACAGAGGGAGTACTGTATATACAAGTGTAGTGCACGTGCGTTGCACGTCGGCAAAAATATTTTCTTTTTCTCTTGCATTTTTTCCATTTTCGAAAAAAAATGACATTTAATGTACCAAACAAAAGAACATGTTAGAATAATTTTTTTTGAAAAATAATAATAATTCATAAATTAATATATCAACACTAATTGATCAGTACACGGTACTACATGTATCACATGATCGGAGGACATCTTGGAAAACAACATTTCTGGTACATGTTCCAGTAATACCCGGTAGGACCCGATCCCTAACTAATACTTTTGTTGTCACTCTCGAAACTCCCCAGGACAAAGCAACATACAACTGTAATTGACTAAACACAGGCTCAAATAAATAAACACCTACATGTGGTACTGTTTGCCCTTGAGACTTGTTTATTGTGAGGGCAAAAGCGGCACGAACTGGAAATTGTTTTCGTACAAACCTGAAAGGGAGTTTCGAATCTTATCCTCGGAATCATCACCCTCATTCCCGAACTACTACCGGCACGAGTGCACGTGCGTTGCACGTCGGCAAACAATAGTCGTTATCCTAGAATAGGGCACGTGCTTCGCACGTGAAAGGAAAAAAATAGTAATTTGTCACAATCCAATTAAAGGCATATGTAAAGAAAAATAATGCTATTTGAATTTTCAATTTTATTTATAAAATGTCGGTTATTACGATTCCCTAAAAAAAGAACTCTGAACTGTACCATTGTACTACTCCGTTGATTTTGATTTGACAATTAACAATTTTAACCTCAAATTATTTTTTTCTTACTTTTGTATGCATGGACCTTTTAGTAAAAAATGCTTAAAAAAAGCTTTGCTTAATAATAGTAAAGATGCGTCTGTAATCATTGCTAACAGGCAAATATGCAATGCTCTTAAGCCATTTTGACGTGCAGTGTAGATATTTGATGTATTTGCAGCCACTAAGTTACCACTGACCATTATGGCCCATGGGGTACATAGTTTATACGTGTAAGCATTTACTTAATTCGAGGTCCAAGTGTCTTTGTTAAAGTCAACAAACCATTGAATACAAAATTAGGGTCTCAATCAAATCCTTCTGTTTCCTTATCTCTCTTTTCAGTATCTCTGTAGCGAACTTGAAACTTGAAAACATGGAGGAAAATTGATACTGTAGGTTTACAATAAAACCAAGGGGAATCAAAATTCTACTCCATCATCTTATTTCATTTCATCTTCTACTTTGTATCTTTCTCATCTCTTCGTAGTTCTCGACTGAGATGCAGCCTGGTTTGTTTTTTGGGTTCATGAAGAATGAGAGAATAAGATTGAAATACTTGTTAGCAGTGGTGGCTTTCTCTTTCTCCATTGCTTACGGTGGGTTTGATACTGATAGTTACATTGATTCAAATTTGATGAATTTGATGGCTGAACAACCAATTTGTCTGTACAACTGGTTCGTTTGTTCTCTTCAAGATAAGGGTAGTAAATATGGGTCGAATTTGGCCAATGAGTCGGACCTGTGGAACCCTGATTCGAAAAGCTCATCGTCTTCACCCGATTCTCTGTTACTCAGCTATTGTAAGTCTGCATCTCCATTCTCTACTTCTGTAATTGATCATGTTTAGATCTATAAATCAATGGGTTGAAGTGTCGAAGTTTCTAGTCGATCAAATATACAATACTATAAATGATTTCATTAAATTGGGGCTTGGAAATCCTACCTTCATCAACAACTTTTCAATTTTTGGAGAAATCGATAGCTAACTTAATCGATGCAGTAAAAGCATCATCATCTTCAATGGAGCTCAACTTGAGGCTGGTTATTGAGAGGTCGAAGAAGAACGAAAGGAAAAAGAACAACATAATGAGAAGAAAATTGAATTCGTATTTGCCCTTGGTGGCCTCACAATTTACAGAAATCTTATTTAAAAAGTAGGCAAAACAAAAGGAAAATGGATAGGGGTAATTTAGTCTTTACAGGTGCGAAAAAAGGTGCGAAAAAAGTTTTCAACCGGACAGACTTTTTTTTCGGATTTTTATTTGATCCGACGGCTACTGTTTAATTTCGGAAGATCCAATGGCTAAGACGGGTAGCGTTTTAAGTTTGGGTTAGGTGCCTTAAAGAGGGGGGAGATTTGGGAGGATTTTTGGATCCCTGAGCAATCCTCTTCTGTCACTCCCCTTCTGAATGATGAAAATACCCCTAAATATGTGAGTCATCTCATTACGGATCATGGGGAATGGAATATTGAAGTCATAAATAAGTACATTGATAATAGTCTGCATAATAAGATATTAGCTATTACTCCCAATTTGCAGGAAAATGATAAACTAAGATGGAAATCGACACCAAATGGTGAATGTACAACTAAGTCTGTTTACAAATACTTAACTAAATATGATATAAATGACATCAATACTGAAATGTGGAAACTTCTTTGGAGTTTAAATTGTATGCCTAGAGTCAAATTGTTTTGCTGGAAAATGCTTTCTAGAGTTCTATCAGTAGGAAAAAGATCTTACTGTTTTAATAAAAATACTATACCATATTGCAGAATGTGTGATAGTTTATGTCTTGAAGACGAAACTCATCTGTTTGTTTCGTGTCCTTTTGCTAAGACTATTTGGTTTGCTTTTTCACTGCAAAATCTTACATACAATTCTGATATTGATAACATCAGAGCTTGGTTTCTATCTTGGATCAAAGATAAAAATCTAATTGATAAACATAGTCTTATTGCTTTTATAATTTGGGAAATCTGGAAGGCTAGAAATGCAGTTACCTTTAGAAATGCCAAGCCCAATCCTAGGGAGACCATCAAGAAAATTCAGATTGAATTCAGAGAAATACCTTTGCATAAGACAATTTCGGAAAAACAGGTCTACAAAAATAGCCAGTTAAGAATTGAAGATAATCATTGTTTCGATTGGACGTTGTCCTTTGATGCTGCTTTTGACAAAGAAGATTATTCTATGGGTTTTGCTATTATACTATATGATAAAACAGGTGATAGAAAAGAATGCAGATACGGATCAGGGAATGCCTCTTGTCCTTTAGATGTCGAGGCCAAAGCTTTTTTGGAGACGGATAGATGGATCAATTAATTGAAGCTTAGTTCTTTCAAAATTCAAAGTGATTGCAAGAACCTCGTAGAGTTTGTTAATGGAGTTTCAGATATTACTTCCGTGCAACCTTGGTGGGCGTCTACAAATGTCCAGAATTGTGTCAATGCTTTTGCTTTACATCAGTGTGCTAGTGTTTGTTTTAAAAACAGGAAACTTATTCCGTTAGTAGACAAAATAGCTAAGTTTGCTAGAGTCAGTCGTGTCGGTTTTTGCTCCACCGAGTTCATGTCAAGTGTGCAAAAATTCTCCTTTTTTGTTCAAGCAGACAATGGGTCTGACTTAAATTTCGCTGTTGTAAATTTCGCTGTTGTAAACTCTGGTTCTAGTTAATGCAATTTCAGTTTCATCAAAAAAAAAAGATCTTCCCTGAATATTCCGTCCAAGACTCGTGAATCTGCACAATTTGGATCTTCCACTAATGACGACCGAAATACACATCACCAAGGCCCACTGAATTGCGTCACTGGTTTAATCCCTCGCGAATTCAAGCTTCACTTACATGGACCCAATCCATCTATGTGTGAACATATATAAACCAAAATTAAGAAAGTCTAACATGAATCCCTTATTAATGTTACTAGTCGGCAACCCGTGCTACGCACCAGGTAGGGTGATTATTCCTCTTATAGAGTAGCGGGGCTCTGCCCCGCCCTTGTTTTTAATTAAAATGAAAGTAATTCAATTAAAGGAAAAAATATTGGTTGCTATCGATACCTTTATTTGATATCCATCTAAAATATGATTAAAAAAAATGTAATCTTCAAATTTGGATCACAATTAGTATTTGGTTTGTTCATCGTATAAAGATTAGTCATCAAGTGTCTACATATTGAGAAAATACACCTGGTAAGATAGTAATTGTTGACTGGGAGTGGCGGGGCTTCGCCCTGCCCCATCCGTTCAAATCTGCTTGAACATGTCTTAATTGAAACGAAGCGAAACTGCTCTAAAAAGAAAAAAAAAACGGATATATGCCTTAAGACATGAGTAATAGACAACAATTGCAACATACAACTGAAGCAATGATTACTATCTATCCAATGGATAAATGATAACTGGGTGTAACGCGCCTTCGTCAAAACCACACCATAATTTAAATTGTCGCAAATTAGTTTGTTATCCGACATTGTTAGTTTTTGTCCAGATGCAATACAAATCTCTCATTAATTTATTAATCTAAAATCAATGCATCCCAGTCTATCTTGTTATAATGGAATATGATTTATTAATTTCGGTATCCAGATTTTTTTTTTTTTTTTTTTGTGGATTAATATGAAAGAACCAACAGGTAAGATCCTAATTGTTGATTGGGAGTGCAGAGCTTCGCCCTACCCGGCCTTTCAGATTCGATGAAATATTTATTAATTGAAATGAAGCTAACCTACTCTAAAAAAATACTGATATCCTAAGACATATGACCAATATAGTTTATTAGCAATTGCAACACACAATGATGTAACAATTATTATCTACCCAATAGATAATTGTAAATTTTTGTGTGACGTTCCTTCGTTACACGACACCATAATTTAAGATTGCCGCAAGTTAGTTTTTTATCCGATATTTCGTTTTTTTTTTTGTCTAGATAAGTTAAAGCATCTCTAATTAATTTAGTAATCAAAAATCGCCGCATTCCAGTTTATCTTGTTATGTAATTGAATATGATTTGTGAGTTACGGTTTCCTGCAATAATTTTTCTGTGGATTTATATGAAAGAACGCATCTGATAAGATCATAACTGTTAATTGGGATTGGCGGGGCTTTGCCCCGCCCCGGCCGTTAAATTCGATGGAAGATGTAGTTGAAACGAAAGCTAACCTACTATATTAAAAAAAAAAAAAACTGATACTTAAGACATGAAAAATAAATTTAATTAGCAGTTGCAACATTTAACCGAAGTAACAATTACTACGCAACATATGGCGACCCTTGTTTACCTAGTCTTACACTTGGGATCAGTTAGTTTGTAGTCCTACGGATTTTTCTCGAATCACAGCAATGCAAAGATGATCTTTTCTCATCCATGTGTTTGTTACTTTCGCCATATAAATGGGTTTTCAAGCTGGAATGATTGCTCTGGTGGATGGAAGAAGATATCAAAGCTTACATTCAATTTGCTTATATTACGTACACCATTGTCGTCATGAACTGCACAACTAAACTTTATATATGCATACTAAAATGCTTGGGCCAAGATTGCATGTAGCTCACCTCTAACTTATGTATACAACTGTCGTAAATTTCATACTATTTTAAATTTGAAGGTACTGCAGTTTACAACATTTTATGCTACAATAATGCAGTCCGGAACGCCATAATCACAGGTCTACTCCTAACCACATACCAACAAATAAAACCATGGAAAAAACTAAAACGACGACAAAAAAAAAATAAAAAAAAATACAATCACCAAATAACCTTAAAATTTCTTAAGTAAATAGTTGCCAAAACGGAAAGTAGCGAGTGCACAAAGACAACATACCTTAAAACAAAAACATCAAATCTAAAATCATGGAAATAATAATCATTTAAACAATGGAAATGCTTTCTCTACTACTTGTCATCCCTTGCTACTCATTCCTTACCATTCCCTTGAACCATATTTTTTTTCAAGAACTCACTGACCTGCATATAAGTCACTGGTAAGAAACTAACCAATGTAAATAATGAATTCATTCATGGTAACTTTTTAGAGCAGATTTTACCCATCATTTCTTCTTCTTTTTGCTCTCGAAGGAAGTCCGCCAACGGAACCTTGCCTTTCAAATTTTCGGCACTTGGTTAGGTGGTTTAGTCAGGCCCGCGAAAAATCTATGTTTCTTTGTTGTTCAATACAATGCTGCTTCTATTGTCCTAACGTATTCTCCATCCACCAACTATTAATAAAACATGGACAATTACAATACTAACTTAGCAAAACAGTCAATAAATCAATGCATGATGTGCTTTTTGGATATCAATACATGGTAGTTTCA
>JAJJMA010235854.1:0-12202 GCA_023529015.1 Papaver nudicaule
AAAACTTACATCGTTATGTAAATTTATCGCTACAGTGACCCAAGCCCATCTATGTGACCCACAAAAAAAAAGTGACTTGAATGTTGAATCGTGCTACATTACGGCCTAAATCTTTTGAAATGGTCACAATCTACTCATATGGTATGTATTCTGCCAAATAACTCAAATTTGCTTATTAATTGTATATCCAGCTCGTTGATTAAAAAAAATAATAATAATAAAAAGTTTGGTAATTCCAAAATGCATTCCTGTGGACTGAAAATATTCTCAGGAGTAAAAAAATGTCATGTAATCCAAATCATCTATGTAACCTGCTTTCTTAGTAACTCGAAATCCACATCGAATGTTACCATGCGATCCCAAAATTTATCTCATGACTCGAGATTACCTCGTAACCTAAAATAAAATCTGAAAAAACAGGGGTACCGAATACCAATTTTTCGTGGTTCGTGAGTCTATGACAAGATATGGACGAACTCAAAAATCTATATCCAAATTTGTGTAACCTGAGTTGGATCGTAAACGATCAATTGCGACGCAAGACAAGTCTTGGTGAATCCCTCGAAAGGATTGGAAATTCAATGCAGGTTAATAACCTACAACTTGTGTTGCTTTAATTATATAATCAGAGATATAATGCGGAAAGTAAAGCACACAAAGACACCAGAAGTTTTTATTAACGAGGAAACCGCAATCCAGCAGAAAAACCTGGGACGTGGTCCAGTTTGAACAGCACACAATATTAAGTTTTCTACAAACACTAGCCTACTAACAGACTTCGGATTGGGATGTAGAAGCGACTCAGCTACTGTCGCACTCATTACGTCTCATGGATCTCGCAAGACCCTATGCACGTGATTCTCCTAGATGACGTCCTTTACAGGCCTAGGAGTTGCTTTAACCGTTGTTAAAGGCTTTAGGTAAACTTCGGCTTTGCAACCAAGAATACTTGTGTTTTTCGAACCGTCCTCCTTAACACCCGAAAGTGACTTCCTTGAGATATGATCAAGGTTATACGGAAATCTACTTACAATTTAGGGATGGCATGCAAATAAAGTAAACAATGCATAATTTGTCTCTACCTCAGTTATGAAAAGAATCACTTAAAAAACGTACACCACCGGAGCTAACTAGGTCATACAAAACGAATGTGCAGTCGTATGTTGCTTCTTTCAACATTGTTGTCGCTTAACTGTTCTTGAATGGCCTTATAACAGAAGAGAAGGACCGTAGAATAAACAAGAACAAGCTGAAGCTACCAAGGTTACAGGTTACTCTGATAATTACCACAAAGGTATCTTATCGCCTACCTGTGCTTCACAACTCTCAAGTGAAGTATTTATAGTCGTTAGGTAAATCCCACGAAGGAATTGCTACCTAATAGAGGATGACTTCCACAACAAGCTTACACCGAAGTGTAAAGATTTTACGCAGAATTCCACAGAGAAAATTTACGTTTTCTTGATGCTTGTGGTTTTCGTCTGGATTCCTCTATTAGCATTAAATAAAATAGGTTGCTTTGGAATAAAGCAATAGATTCCTTGTAATACAAGTTAGCTAGTGACCGTGTAAACAAGCCCGACACTTTACTTTCACACATAGTATCACAGTTTAACACTACACCAAATTTTGCGGGTAGCAACGGTGCTCATTTGCTGCGAAAACCATTAGAAACGGTGGTCAGCCGTTGTTATTCATGGTGTGACAAATTTTGGCAACGGTAATGCTGTCGTTACCAATCTTGGATAACAACGTACCTAGCAAAGGTTTTCCTACCATGTCAAATTTTCGACCAGCAACGGCCCCTTCACCGTTTCCAATTCTCGACCAGCAACGACCTTCCGCCGTTTCTAAATTTTTTATCAAAGTCAAAAAAATGACCAGGTCAAAGAAGACCAACCTTGACTTGATCTAGTCAGTATTTGACTGGGTCAATACAAGCTCAGTTTTATTTCACCTAGTCGAAACAGCGATTCCCCACCAAAACCAGAGATTTCCATGTGCCACATAAATACCCATTCAATCCATTTATTTCCCACAAATTATACGCATGTTTAACCATCTAAGACCAGTAATAGACATACACATTTACTTTGAAACATCAAACACTCCAACAAATGCACCTTACAAGATTGTTGATGCTATACACATAAGTTTGGAATCACTCACTACTTAACAATATATTCATATAATGTGAGTATCAAACGAACTACTGACTGATAAGAAACTTATCCATCTGCCTTATATCATAATTAGAAGCCACGCAAGAGATAACTGCCACAACTCCTGGAATCCTGACGAGAACCAGTTCCATAAGTTGCGTTGTATCTCAAGAGGGATATATGTCCTGCATTACAAAAATAATACCACATTTTCATTAAGGGATGGTTGGAGCCAATGCATTTGTATTTAAAAACATGATTTCCAACTCAAATGCACAGTAAGGTACAACAAGTGATCTAAAGCATGACCTCCATTAAACCTAAGTTCACAATGTAGTTGCGATTGATGTTTAAAGAACAGTTACTACAACATCACTTATAATAGAAGGCAGGTCAAAGAGGTACCTTATTCTTATGTCCAACCAATGTTGTTGCCAGGGCATTTACTTCAAAAATCTTCTGGTTAGCAAACAATCATAAATGCAATTCTTACATTATAATTAGAAGCCTAGCAAGAGTTCTGGCGCTGCTTCATCAACATTTTGTACTGTTTCTTTCACATGACCATAGACACAACCAGCAAAACATTCTTACAATTGTAAAGTGATGGAATCCGATAAAATATTACACTTCTCCCTGTCCAGCATTGAAAACAATGAATTACTTTAACACTTCCATTACCAGTATCTTAAAATACAAACATGATGGCAATTCGAACTCGAACTATTGATAGTTTACCTTTTGTCTAGGCTGCAAATAAAACAAATTCCAGAACTTTTTCCCTGCATGAATTGCAACATTTACATTATAAATTAAATTTTAAGACTAAAAGATAAGGCAGAAAATTTAAGAAAGGGCAGCAATACCAGTTTTGGTGTAGTTGATAAGCTGTGCAATCCAAATAAACCAGGTGGTAACTTATACAAGGACCCAGCACCACCAGTCAATCCACCATACCCACTTAGGTTAGGTCCTCCTAATCTCCATAAACTGGTCCACTCCCGAAACCGCCACCAATCCACTATTACCCAGAGGTGGTGGTACTTGACACGGACCTGTATGTACCTAAATAGTTGAATATAGAAAACAATTTCAATTGAACGGCACTTAAGTGCATATAGACTAAAAGATCAGACAAGTCACATAAATCGCCTATTGTAAACTAGTAAACAACCATGAAAAAAGTCTAATAATAATTGATAACAAGAGGTTACCTAGAACTTACGAAGCAGTAGCTCTTTCTCCATCATGAATATTAGCACCACCAGAAGCACTGTCTTGTGATTCACAATATATATTCCAAGATTAAGTTGTAAAAAAGGCAAGGAAGCAGTACATAAAACCACAGAAGTTAACAAAATTCTTAACCATGTAGTGCCTTACTTGGATTTTGCTAGAAGCTAATAACAGACCCGCAACTGCTCCACCAACCAGGCGACCATCGGAGCCACCCTTTAAAGACCATCTCGATATTGCCCTGCATAACCAAAAGTAGCCAGACCATCTATTTGGTTGAGATTGTACATTCTGATAGTTATTCAAAACCACGAAAAGCCAAGAAATTAGGCCAGCGGAAAATTACAGGACCAATGGAGGTTTTACCTCCAGATGTAATGAGTTACGATCTTTACCATGAAGGACCTGACACAAGCACCAACACAAAAGAAAACTTCTTAAGCATCAACAGAGAAAGAATCACATTTAAGAAAACTTGAAAATGGTATTACACCTTTTAGTTGTCCATCACATAAAGCTGCACCGAAATTGAATAGACGGACACCTTGAACGGTTTTAAGAGACCCATACAGACTTGCACACGCCTTCTCTGACCATCAAACACCTTATGAAATCTCCATGATAAGCTCCTAACTTCAACAAATTGATCAACAGTACCAATTACAGTATGTCTAGTTGTTAGCAGAAATTAACCAAAAGAAATTCACAATTCCAGATAACTAGGACTTTATTATACCTTAAAAACCAGTAAACCTAAGAAATCACATACTTGTGGGAATATCTCCTGTAGTAATCAGTACATTGATGTGAAACTCATACTGTATTCAAACAATCTGCAAAATACAATAATTCGAAATGAATCCAAAATCCTAAAAGACAAGTGAAATAAAACCCTTCACTACTACCCCTAAAACGTTGTCTTAATTCTAACTCTGTACCACTCTCATTACCATCCATCAACATCTTCTTTCATGGCTAATCTCAAATCTCAAAATACAAAACCCAAAATCAAAAACCCAATCATTAAATCAAAGAAAAACTCAAAATCAAACTAGGGTTAGGGTTTATTAGAACAAATATCTAAAATCTCTTCGATTTGCAGCACCACAGAGATGAACACCACTTCTATATTGTCTTCTCTTCGGTTTGAACCCTAAACTTCTCAGATTTACTACAAACATGAAGAACCCTAATTTTTTTTCTCTCTCGCAGCTTCTATGAGAAACACTGAGGTGAAGTGATATGAAAATGTAATGGATAGGGTTAGATCGACACTCAGTTGTCAAGTTTAGATGACAAACACAATCCTTGATAAGTCTACTCTACAACTCGGAGTAAGATAGATTAGGGATTTGAGACGAAGACCATTGAAGATGAATACCGGAGCTTACATACTTGATAAATCATATCGCCCTCACTACAGGTTAGTGAGGTTTTCCTTTCAAGTTTCGTATTTACCATTCTATCATGAAAATAGTCAATGATGTTGTTTATGTGATCCGAAGGATTAATGATTAGTTCTCTTAATCATTTAAGTCATTATATGACCAATGCTCAAGTAGACTGTGGAATATTGAGTTAGTTCTTAGATTGTCTGAACAGCACACGCGTTCATGTACGCGTTCAGCTTTTCTAATTGAACTTGAGCATTTTGTATATACGTGAACATGTACGTTGTATCTGAGACTCAGGAGATTCCTGAACTCAACAAATTATTTTATGTACGCGAACTAGTAAGCGTACATATAAACCATGGAAAGAACCTATAAAAAAGCATACGCGTTCATGTGTTGACGTTCTTGCCTATTGTGAACAGACCCTTGTAAGATTTCACAATTTTGCCCATAGAACTCATATCACAATTTTATTTGAGTTTGTATACCTATGGACTCCTTAGCATGGCCAAACTCGTTTATTCATTTGCATGCTAAGGAGTCCATAGGTATACAAAGCCTCACTCAAAGGTTGACCTTCTGCAAGATACAACTTCAATCCTCTACACATCTGTGCAATCTTGCATAAAGGTTGGTCATCATCTCGAAGTCATTTTCTTGGACTACGACTAATAAAAGACTTCACTTGAGGATCGTGAAGCACAGGTCGGAAGTAAAATTCCTGATCGTGTATCTTGGGTCGATTGAATTATTTCAATCTTATCATGACCAAGATTTGATAGAAACTTCGTACGGCGGATCTCGTATCGTAAGCCCCAGAAGTTCTGTAACGCAAATTCACGAACTAGGTTTTATACCAAGTTCGTCAAGCGTTATGAGGTAAAATTGTTTAGGCTAGATCAATAAGCCCTAATCAGTAAAACTGATTTCCATTAACCTTGACTTTAAGTCTAAATGAAATCACAATCGTATTCTTGTTTTTAACAGAGTACTTTTAGGCGTCATGTTAGAGGCAGGGTAGCGCTAGTCTTCACGAAGGGAAGTGGAGAAACTCCTAGGCATGTAAAGTACGTCAGCTAGGGGAATCAAATACATAGGTTTATGCGGGAGCCAAGAGACGTAAGACGACATTGGTAGTTGAATTGCTTGTAGGGTTAATTCAGTCTCGATACATTCCAGTCTGAAGTCCGAGAGTAGGCTAGTGTCTGTATTCGCTTAATACTGAGGGTGTTCACATCCGGACGAGGTCCCGGGGTTTTTCTGCTGGTTTGCAGTTTCCTCGTTAACAAAATTCTGGTGTCTTGCATTACTTTTCCCTTCCGCATTATATTATCTCTGATTTATATAATTGAAGTAATTGCAAGTTTGTTGATTTATACCCTTGAGTGAATCCATCTCTTTTGAGATCTACAAGAACTCGTTCTTGTTAGGGTTCGGTTCTCTGAACTATATACTTGGGTTGTTGTTTGAATATTGATTTGTGAGATCGTTCAAACAACCTAAATTAACTAGGTTCACAAAAACTAAAAGTTGGTGATATATCTCGGTATCCCCTCTTTTTCAGTTGGTATCAGAGCAGGCAAACACCTTGAAAGACGTAATTGTCTGTGTCTGACGCTTTCGTGAACTATGGCTACATTAATTTCGTCATGTGTCTCCAAATCTTCTCCTTGTACTGGATCTAACCATGTGTCTACTTCTAATAGACAAACACTTGCTTATTCATCAGAGAATCAGGAAGACCTCCCAACTCTCATTGAAAAGCTTCGCTCTGAACTAAGAAACGTGAGCAAAGATTACCTTAAGTGTACAGAGGAGCTTAAAGACTCACTAGATAGAGAACTACACTTTCAGAAATACTTGAAAATAAGAATATTGAATTCAATAATCTCTTTCAAGATTATGCTGAATTCATTATCTCTTGAAAACTCTGTTAACGACTTAAAAACTCGTGAGACACAACTCATAACAGAACATATCAGTTTTTAAGAACTTTGGGAGGAAACTATCATCAATCTCAAGACGACTTACGAAGAATGTTCAACTCTTAAGAGGGAAAACACGAACCTTAAGGAAGTAAGAACCTCTCAAAAATCACAAAGAAGTTATGAAAGCTTCGTGTGTAAAGACAATAACTTGTCTTCCTCTGATAAGATAAACCATGTTACTTTACCCTCAGTAACTCCAAGAACTCTTTCTTCAGGCACCACAATCGGCGAAGTAAATTACTTTGTAATCAGTGTGGAAGAAGAGGGCATTTATTATCAGAATGTTCCTTTAGAAGGAATCAAATTGAGAAACTTCAGAAAACACTAGAAGAACTCCGGGAAAAGTCATTTTACTAACACTATTGTTATTGACGAAGATATGAACGGAAACTGTGAATTCTGTTCAGCAAACACTCTTGCAATTGAGAACCTTGTTCAACAATGCAAGAAGTCTTAAGAAGAAATAACAGATTTAAAACTGCTTCTTTCCAACTCTACCCAAGAACTTACTAGGTTTCGAGACAATCAGAACAATCTGATTAGAAACCAAGAAAGACTGCTTAGCCTGGGATATAAAAACAGAGAATTTGTTAAGGTTGTCAATAACAAAGTTGATGTTCTAGCAACTCAACACAATGTTGAGACCCTTAAAAAGGTCTTTAATATTGGTTGGGCATTCAACTAAGGAGTTCGTGAAAGAATTGAAGAAACTCCTTTGAATCAGATCTGATTCTTTGCTTAGCATAGTTAACTCCTTTTATTAAAAAGCTTTTGTCTTTTTCTTAGGGTTTGGGTAATCATTATGCTAGAAGTAGTCATCTTTTTTATTTAAGAACTACTTCCATGTTTTCTTTTCATCAATTAATAGATGTTATTTAATTAAACTCTTAATTGATGATTGCAATACTTGATCTTAATTGGTTATCTTTATGAATGTATTGCATAAATCGTGAACTTGTTTTTTTAGCCATGCCACCCATTCGGGTAAAGCAGTTCATGAAGAACTATCAAAATTCATGCTTCTGACTCTTATGGCTAAGGGGAAACGATTTTGAAGGAGAAACCTCGTAGGATACAATATTGGACTCTGCTGGATAAAATGTAGTACCTTTGATTCTTAGTCTTACAACCACTAGGAAGGGGTAACCTTATGTTTTCTCTAAAGGAGATGGTTGACCGAAACTCTCTGAGAATTTGGAAGATTAAACCTTGAATTCCTATTTGACCGTAACTGGCTAGGGAAGAAAAACATAATTGCAATTTTACTTGTAAAATTGTGCTTTAACCCAAGAATTTATTTAAAATCCTTGCTTGGGAAGGTCGTCGCATTGTTCTTTAGGGAATGACACATTATGGAGAAGAGTTCTTTTTAAAATTGTGCTTCATGGAAATATCTTTTTGGGGTGTGCGGCTGTGGAAATTGCGAGAGAATTACATCTTTTTATCTCTCGTTTCAGGTATGTTTACCTATTTCTACATTGAATGATGATATTTTATGATGATTCTTATTTTTCTTTTGTCTATTTTTGTGACAAAAAGGGGGAGAAATCTTGTAGTAAGGGGGAGTAAAATCTTCTAACTACTTAGACAATTGTCTACGACATTATCATAGGGGGAGTAAAATCGATGTGCTTGTCATGTCAAAGCGAAAGTTAGTGTATTGACTAAGGGGGAGAACATAACATATTGTGTAGTATCTTTAAGCACCGATGCAATATGCTTACAAGTTTTGTATACTACTCAATTGCATTACAACTCTTGTTGGACTATGTCTTCTAGAACCAAGATGTGTGGTGACTTTGAGTTTGTTATCTCTACGTTGAATCTTCACTTGCAGGAACACTCTTATTTGAAGACGTTGAAGATTACAAGAAGATCAAGTATATTATGGTTAGGCTAAAAGATTTTACTTTTTGAATCCATATATAAGATTGGTTTTGTCACCAAAATTGACAAAGGGGGAGATTGTTAGAGCATTGCTCGGTTGAACCCACTGAAGTTGCTATCTCAAGTCATTTCTCAAGTTTAGATGACAAAAACACAATCCTTGATAAGTCTACTCTACAACTCGGCCTAGGATAGATTTAGGTATTCGAGACGAAGTCTATTGAAGATGAAGACCAGAGCTTACATACTTGATAAATCATATCGTCCTCACTAATGGTTAGAAAGGTTTTTCTTTCAAGTTTCGTATTTACCATTCTATCATGAAAATAGTCTATGATGTTGTTTATGTGATCCGAAGGATTAAAGATTAGTTCTGTTAAGCATTCAAGTCATTATATGACCAATGTTCAAGTAAAATGTGGAATATTGAGTTAGTTCTTAGATTGTCTGAACATCACACACGTTCATGTACTCGTTCAGCTTTTTTAATTGAACTTGAGCATTTTGTATACACGTGAACATGTACGCGTATATGAGCTCAGAAAATTCATGAACTCAACAAATTTCTCTATGTACGCTAACTAGTACGCGTACATATAAACCATGGAAAGAATCTATCAACAGCATACGCGTTCATGTGTTGACGTTCTTGCCTATTGTGAACAGACTCTTGTAAGCTTTCACAATTTGGCCCATGGAACTCATGTCCACAATTTTCTTTGAGTTCGTATACTTATGGACTCCTTAGCATGGCCAAACTCGTTTAGCCATTTCCATCCTTATTTGATCAAGGAGAGTCTTCTCACAACCTTTAGGTTTCAGCCAACGGGATAGAAGAAGATTGAGTTGGACCTCAATACAAGCCTATGGACTTTTCTAAGTTCGGAAACTTGCTTGAGCCTCACTCTAAGGTTGTTTAACTTTTAAGCAAAGCCTTTCTTGATGATCACTATAAATAGATGACCTTCTGCAAGATGCAAATTCAATCCTTTACACATCTGTGTATCCTTGCATAAAGGTTGGTCGTCATCTCGAAGTCCTTTTCTTGGACTACGACTATTGAAAGACTTCAACTTGAGGATCGTGAAGCACAGGTCGGAAGTAAAATTGTTGATCATGTATCTTGGGTCGATTGAATAATTTCAATCTTATCACGACCAATATTTTATAGAAACTTCGTACGACGGATTTATTATCTTAAGCCGCAGAAGTTCTGTAACGCAAATTCACGAACTAGGTTTTATACTAAGTTCGTCAAGCGTTATGAGGTAAAACTGTTTAGGCTAGATCAATAAGCCCTAATCAGTAAAACCGATTTCCATCAACCTTGAGTTTAATTCTAAAGGAAATCACAATCGTATTTTTGTTTTTAACAGGGTATTTGTAGGCGTCCTGTTAGAGGCAGGGTAGCGCTAGTCTTCACGAAGGGAAGTGGAGAAACTCCTAGGCCTGTAAAGGACGTCAGCTAGGGGAATAAAGTACGTAGGTTTCTACGGGAGCCAAGAGACATAGGAGCACATTGGTAGATGAATTGAATGTAGGGTTAATTCATTCTCGATACATTCCAGTCCGAAGTCTGAGAGTAGGCTAGTGTTTGTATTCGCTTAATA
The DNA here is from genome assembly GCA_023529015.1 of Papaver nudicaule. Taxonomy (NCBI): domain Eukaryota; kingdom Viridiplantae; phylum Streptophyta; class Magnoliopsida; order Ranunculales; family Papaveraceae; genus Papaver; species Papaver nudicaule. The sequence continues at coordinate 10,278 of JAJJMA010235854.1, forward strand.
CTGAGGGTGTTCACATTTGGACGAGGTCCCGGGATTTTTCTGCTGGTTTGCAAATTCCTCGTTAACGAAATTCTGGTGTCTTGCATTACTTTTCCCTAACGCATTATATTATCTCTGATTTATATAATTGAAATACTTGCAAGTTTGTTGATTCATACCCTTGAGTGAATCCATCTCTTTTGAGATCTACAAGAACTTGTTCTTGTTAGGGTTCGGTTATCTGAACTATATACTCGGGTTGTTGTTTGAATATTGATTTGTGAGATCGTTCAAACAACCTAAATCAACTAGGTTCACGAAAACTAAAAGTTGGTGGTATATCTCGGAATCCCCTCTTTTTCAGGGCTCCCTTGTTAAAAAAAATAACATAAATAAAATAAAATGAAATTAAATGAGGGGTGAATGTTGAAGCTCAATCCAACATGTTTTTTTAAAGAGTTTATTGTTATCATCGGGCCCCCTCCTCCGGTACTTGGCAAAGGCAATCCTTTGCCATGCCAGGTGGTCTAGCAAATCCGCTACGCCACTATGGTAATAGATGGAAATTCCATCTACAATGATGAAATTATCATCGGTCGATGTAAATTCCATCGTTAACAGATGGATTCAATCCAACGGCTATTCGCACACGGCTATTTAATGCAATACCAATACGAGTGTTCACATTGAATTTTACCTTGTTATTTAACTATCTACCTAAAATTATCAGTCTCATTTTCACTTTCTTCTCATAATAAATGGATTCATCTTCGTTTGATGAAGAGATGCATAGAGCTACAGAGCAATTTGATACATATCAAACAAGAGTCGTTTGATTGTTGCAACAAATTGAGGATGAGTCTGATGAATATAAAGAACTGTTCGACACTAAGATGCATGTATATACTAGCGAGATACCAAGACCTCCTGAGCCAAAAGTAGTACGCTTGAGAAGATACACTTATCGTGAGCGGAAATTTTACCACAACAAATTAATGCATGATTATTTCAATTACAAGTGCGTGTTTCGCGATGAAGGTTACAACATCTTTAAGGTTCTTGGTTATGGGTCTTCAGCCGATGTCGTTGATGAGTATATTCATATGGGCATAACAACTTCCTACAACCTCTTTGGGCCGCCCATAACCGGAACCAGTTGGACATGTCTCTACAACCGTTACTGCAGCTACCTCAATTGAAATATCTTTCGGACCCTCAGCTGGGAAATCTACCAAAAATTTACCTGAAAGAATACATTGATATGATTATTGATTTCCTACACAGTTATGAGGATGCTAGCATATTTTAGCAGGTTTCTTTGATTGACGGCATCCCAAGAGTGGTGGTTAATTACGACCACAAGAAAGAGAAAATACCCATCAAACTCATGGAACCTCTACAAATCATCCAGACGGAAACAATCACTTCTCAATGTGTTATTGAGCCTTCAGTTCCTCCTGCAACAACAATTGATGCCAACATTCAGGAGCCATCAGATGATACAAACATAATTACTTATACGAGAGGAAGACCACCAGGGAGATCCAACTCAAGGCCAACGTCTGAATCCGTTCCAGATTGTGCAACAATGCTCCCACCAGCAAAAATAAGGAAATTGTATCATAATTATCCGCAACATGGAAGCAGCTCTACAGATTTCAGTTCACAACATGCTGCATTCCCCTCTCCAAGATTGAGGAAGACTAGATCCAAAAGACCCCTCTCATCGTCTTCAACTGAAAAAGGAGGGGTACCGAAATACAACCAGCTTTTCGTTTGGGCTCGTGAGTCTTATGGTTAGGTTTGGACGATCTCAAAAATCAATATCCAAACCTAAATAACCGGAGTTGTGATCTAGGGATCAACTCGACAAAGACAAGTCTTTGGAGTAAACTCGACGGTTATGGATAACGTACTTCTTGTGTTTGCTTTTAATTATATGTCAA
>JAJJMA010235877.1:0-22313 GCA_023529015.1 Papaver nudicaule
CGAGTAAACTATGCCCAACTTGTCTCTACCTTAGTTGTAAAAAGAATCACTTAAGAAACTTATACAACTGGAGCTAACTAGGTCTTACAACACCGAGTGCAGCCGTGTGTTGCTTCCTTTTAACCCTGTGTGTAACGTATCAGTTCTTGAATGGCCTTATATCAGAAGAGAAGGACCGTAGAATAGACAAGAACGTGATCAGGTTACCAAGGTTACAGGTTACTCCGATTTCAACCACTAAGGTCTCAATCTCCTACCTGTGCTTCCCAACTCTCAAGAGAAGTCTTTATAGTCGTTAGGTAATTCCCACAGAGGAACTGCTACCTAATAGAGGATGACTATACCACAACAAGCATTCACCGAAGTGAAAAGAGTTTACGATCAATTCCACAGAGAAACTTCATGTATGCTTGATGCTTGTGGTTTTCGTTCTAGAAACCTCTATTTATAACACTCAATAAGATAGGTTGCATAGGAATTACACAACTAGTTACTTGTTCCACAAGTTTAGCAAGTGCCCGTGTAAAACGAACCCGTTACTTAACTTGCACACAAAGAAACCTAGATTTATCTCAATTGAAAAAATTTATCATTTATCTGCCAAGTGTTTTGTTAGCTCACAAAAACATCAGATTGATATCCAACAGACCAGAGATAATCTTTATCTTATTGACACATTGAGAATCGTTAGATGGACCACAGAAGATATTGTAACCAAGTCCAACTAAGAGATAAAGGAGTCAGATTTAGATTTCTTCTTCTTCTTCTTGAACCAGGGTTTGTTCCTTTGCTTTTGGCTGCTTTCAAAGGATCATCTGGTTTCATGGTATCCTTGTCAATTGACATAGGATCCTTGCTTGGAGAAATAACAAGGAGTTTTACCATGTTGAAAAGTTTAGAATGAAAAAAGAATTGACTTCTGATTTCTTTATAAACAGTTCTTCCAAGAATTTTCGAAGAGATAAGGATTCTCACAAATACCAGACACGATAAAGATTTACCCTAATATCGTACGGACAAAGCGGAACGGTTCGGGAACCGTTGTACACGTGTATTTTGTTTTTTCATTGACGTGTCTCACTTTCAGAGATACACAGAACAATTTTAACCTTTCGTTTAGACAATTTGACCATTGATGATCATAAGTTCCATGGAGCTTGGCTCAACATTACACTTTTTGTCCAGTGACGGTGAAAAGGTGATAAGACGAGGGTACCGAGTACACCACCAATCTTTTATTTTAGTCCACCTATAAGTCAAACCTTGACCGGTTCCTGTAATCAAGAACTCAAGAACAAGATCTCTTTCAGATTTGATTGATTCACACAAGGGAGTCAATACAAGAATCCGAAAGACTATGTCAACCAACCAAGTACGATACTTTAATTATATAAGATGACTCAAATATAATGCGGAAGTAAAGTAAAGTACACACAAGATTTTGTTAACGAGGAAACTACAAACTCGTAGAAAAACCCCAGGACCTAGTCCAGTTTTGAATACTCTTAAGAATTAAGCCGCCAACACACATACTCTCAAACTTCGGACTAGCTGGTGCAGACAATATGACCCTAATACGACTATTAGTCACAAAGATTTCCCCTCAGTATTCCTACGCCTCCAACCACAGCAAGGTGGTCACGCACATGTACTCCCCTATGTAAACAAACGCTCGTTACTGTCTTACGCAAGAGTTGCCTCACAGCCCGTCGCAAGGACTATCGCTACCCGACCTCCAATCAGACGATTACAACCTTATGGACAACAACCAAATAGCGGCAGGTCAAATCGCTAGATGATATCCTTGGTAACTAACAAATATTTCACCGAAGTCTTTTCACACCAAGAGCGAGGTTATTAAGTTTACTTAGGCAATAAACACCTCGAGATATCGATCAAGGTTTCAAAACCTAAACTCCCGAAAGAGCAACCTTGTCGTCCTAGTTGGAATCAAGCAGATAGCTGTAGCAAGTACGATATGATATGACCGTGAAAAACGATGTACCTGCAAAGAACAAATCTAATAACAACGATCTTGATTCCACTCAATATTTATAGTTTAGACACACAAACCGAAAGCGGCTTGTTGAAAAATCCAGGTTAATAGATAAATAGTATGTTATAATCACAACGATCTTGAGTGGCCTTATATCAGAAGAGAAGGACCTTAGAGTAAACAAGATCGTTAGGTTTGATAGACGTGATAGAACAGAACACAAGTACAATACAAAGAAGACTAGTAAACATAAACTAGTTTCCCGTAAGAGGTACTTCTAAGCTTCTCGATCCCAAGAGAAGACTTGTACGCAATTCTAGACCGAGAGCAAAAGCTCAAAGGTAACTGAAAAGAAAAGCGACAAACACAAGCTTACAGTTCCGAAGAAGAGATTGGTTAGAGGGATAAAGCTTTCCGGAGAGATACCACTCCTATTTATACTGACTAAGGCTTTACCTTTGAAATGAGGCAAACTTAATTTTGGAAATTCCACAAAGCACATTTACATAATAGTTCCGAAATTCCCCATTTAATCTCATAGCATTTAATGAGAACTAATACTCTAGCATTTTACATTTAAGAAAAATATATTCCATAAAGAAAATATATTTTCGAAACATGTTTAGCCAAGAGCAATCAAAGCAAATAATATCTTAAGGTATATTTGGATATTTCTTTTAATTCGAAATATGGTGCTTACCAAATATGATCCCTGGGAAAGATCTCAATTCGAAAACGTGTCCTTAGTTTCGAAAATCTCCTTAGATATTATTACTTCCAAATGTCGTCACCAGCTTTAATAATGTCGACATTACTTCCTTGGTATTACTGGGCTAACCAGACGAACCTAGGTGGAAGTGGGATCTGGTCGAACCTGGTTCAACGTTTCGCATAAACATATCATAACAAACGTGGACAAAGCCTTGTATGTTAAGCTTAAGTGAACACATAGGTTCAGACATTCTGAATCACGCAAATAGATATACCATTGGAAGTACGGTGCGAGATTCCACGAGTAACTAACAAAATGTTAAATCTCCTGAATTCTTGATTCCAATATAGATGTCACGTTAATGATATCCAAGAATTCAAATCAAAACATCAAATGAATAATCAAATGAATATTTGATCGAGTAGTAAATGATACGAAGATTTAATCACGTACAGTATTGATCCGAAATCATGTGTCTACTAACTAGAGCGACTAACCATATTTTAGATGAATGAATTCAAACTTCAAACCGAGAATATCAAACTCATTAATTCGTTGAAGAACAAATCAAACAGATAGAGTTTGAACTTCGAAGATACGCATTCTGAGTCAACCATATTAAGGTTTCGAAACGTACATCTGTTTTGGCAGAAACCAAATTAAGGTTTCGGAACCTAAAGTTCATTATATGACCAGAACCATATTAAGGTTCCCAAATCAAGTTCCACATAGCGAAACCTAAAGCTTGGTTTCGAAATCTAGATTCTGTTTAACAAAACCTTGGTTAAGGTTTCGAAACAAGAAACACATATTAAATTCTTCACAAATGTTTAGTGTCGAACTTGAGAGTCCATGTGGTCGAGAACCGTTTCAGCATCACACCTTTTTAGCCTCGACGCACATGAATATATTTCCCGGTTCACATAAACCTTTAGGAAACCCCAGGGTCTTTTCGACCTTTTAGAACTCACATGGTCAAGACACACTGGCCTCGATTCTCAAGTCACTGTCAGCCACACAAACATAGTTACGAATCTGTTATATCTCATTGGTCACAATATTTAAGTTTCGGACTAATAGCTTATGAATGCGAAAACCAGATTATGGTTTCGAAATCAACGTTTAGTTTTATCAAAACCTACATTGAGGTTTCGAACATTGAAAATTCATAAGTTGAGATACACAAATATGGTTTCGGAATCCAGAAGTGAAATATGGCATATAAGATGTTCATATACATAATCAAATGAATGATTCAGAACTTCAGAGTTCAGAGCCAAACCATGATGTCGTATTCGAATCTCAGAACAGCAGTATTTTGAGTCAACACAACATAAGTGGGAGTCACGATCTCTCTTACATTGGCTCATATAAATTTATGCAATCAATCCGACAGAGCCAGACTAGGTAAGAAGATACACAATACTGTGATGGATCAATTCTCGTAGTACTACCGAGATAACATCACATTACTATATCCAACTCGAAAAGGTTTTAGGAAAAACCTTTATATTAACTTAGAGACGGAGAAGAAAAGAAAGCTCTGAGTAATATTGGAACGTCATAACTACAACACTAATACCACAAGTGGTAAAGCGGAGTTATCATAAGACACACTGATCACAAGTGATCAAGTCATAACATAAAGCTCAATCTGAGAGTTATGTTTATGTCTTTTGTAGCACAAGTGTAAAAGATAATTGAATCGCGTTATTTAGATTCACTAACCTGTTGAATGATGAAGCCTAATGTCTTCGTTTGATCTTCAATCTTTCTTCAACTCTTCAACCAGTGATTCTCAATCCTACAAAATCTTCCACAACCTAAAGCTAACTCTCACATGACTTCACCTAATTGTGTGTTGTTTAGCGGTCGAGTTTTGATCACTAAGTTGACAACTAAGCTTGACATACCAACACTTAGTGAGGTTGACCTAGCCATGTTCTAACAAAAGGTGTTAATTGTGGGTTATCAATTACCACACTATGACATCTCATTCCAAGGGGCAATGAATGAGATGCCAACCCTTCTAGCAACTAGTGCGAGGAAGGTAGAGCATGATTATGCTCTTTATGTATTACTGAATCTTTTTCTGAACTAACTTTTCCATTCTTAGTGCTGACTCTTTTGAATTTCTCCGCTCCTTGTGTTGCCCTTAAGGAGTTAGAGTGTTTTCGATTTTTTTAGGCTTCCTTGTTATTGGTAGCTTCAAAGATTCATATAATATTCATGAGTCTGGCCGCTTTATTTTGCAGTTTGTTAGCATACTTGACCTTACGTTTGTATACATGGCACTGCTTGTAATCATGTCCCTTTTTAGCACAATAGTTGCATTTAACAAGACGTTGCTTGTGCTTTACAGGAATGATTGTTTCTTTGCATGATGTGTCACTAGAAGTTGTATCCATGGGGATGGGACATGTTTCTAGTTCTGATTTGGAATCACCCGCGTTATCAGAATTGACACACTCTGCAATGAAGGCTATTTCACTTTCTTCATCATCTAAGTTGTAAACATCAGAAGAATCGTCAACTGTAGCAGCAAAGGCTTTCCCTCCGGTATACTTTCTCAGATTGAGACATTCTTCATCCAAGTGGCTGAATCCTTTGCATTTATAGCATTGTGGCATATCATCATCATCTCCCATTTTGTTCCCTTCTTTAGGAGGGACTCTATCATGAGGCTTAGGAGTTTATGGTGTTTTTTTTTAATGAATCGTTCACCTCTCTTCTTTAGAAGATCTCTAAACTGGCGAGTTATCAAAGATATCTCTTCCTCAGATTCATCCCCACTATGATTGCCAGAGTCGGTGTTCAAAGTACACTCTTCTTTTACAAGTTTCCTTGTTTCTTCAGTAGCTCTAAAACCATTGTTTTTAGGGTTACTTTGCTCATGATCGAATATTTTTAGCTTGGCAACAAGGTCACTTCTTGTTATATCTAAGCCGTGTACTTCTTGGATGGCATGTTTCTTTGATTCGTACCTTGAGGGTAATGACCTCAGAATTTTACACACAAGGTCCCTTTCCGGAATAGCTTTTCCTAAGGTGTGACAGGCATTCACTATCTCAGATAATTTGTGGTTAAATTCTTCAAAGGTATCATCCTCAAGCATTCGAAGGTTTTCCCAGTCAGACACGAGGTTCTGAAGTCTAGCTTCTTTTTCTGCTGCATTCCCTTCGAACACGGTCCTTAATCTATTCCAAGCCCCGTGAGAGGTTTCACATGTGGCCACGTGATGGAAAAGATCAGGTGTTACTGCATGAATGATAGCATTAATCCCATCATAGTTTTGCTTGGCGGCGAGAGTTTCCACGTCATGATAAGCCGCTATGTCTTTGGGGACAAATACACCCTCAACTTGAATAGTTGGTGTTGTATACCCTGTTTTGACATAAACCCAAGTTTTGGAATCTCGGGCTTGCAAAAACGATTTCATTGCAGTCTTCCACCATAAGTAGTTTGTGCCATCAAACATTGGTGGTACGTGTAATGAACCTGTTAGTTAGTTCTGTGTAAGGGGCACTTCTTTTGGTTAGCCCTTAGCGAGTTTTCCGTGTGGATTTATATTTTGTTATTGTTGTTTGTGCAAGCGTGTGAACTTCCCGTGTGTTGTGCACGTTGGAGGCATGACCTGCATTATTTGTACTCGTTTCTCCCTTGTTGTTTGGTAGCGTTTTGTATCAGAATAATCTTTCTCTCTTAATCTTATCTCTATCCTTCTTCTTCTTCTTTTCCTTTCCTCTTTTGTTCTTCTTCTTCTTCTTCTTCATAATTCTAGATCTACAACTTGTAATGGCTCCTTTGTAGTGTAGACAAGTGGTACCAGAGCAGTTGATCTTGGTGACCAGTGACTAAAATGGTGAGTCAGAGAGATATAGATGCAGTAAACAAAAGACTGAATGATATCTTAAAGACTCAGGGTGAGCTAACAACACAGGTTCAGACGAACCATGATACAGTTGATGACAAAATTAAGACTATGTGTGAGGAAATATCGAAGTCCATTCTAGCTGGAGTTACAGTTCTCATGGCTGAGATTAATACTGAAAACCAAAAGAGCTTGGACGATACTCTGAAGGACAGATTTGAAGCTCAGAACAAGCATCTTGAGCAAAGACACAAGAGTATAACAGAGCTGATCGAAAAGGCAAGGATTGGTGGTAGTAAAGCTCATGAAACTTCTGGTTTGATACTAAACAAGGAATCCGGAATCTTGGGTACAGGTCCTATAGGTAATAATCTTTCTAACTCTCTTGTGTTTTCAAATCAGCATAAGCCTAAGGTTGAGTTCCCTAAATTTGATGGTAGTAATCCTAGATCTTGGATCAGAAAATGTCGTAAATACTTTACTCTCCATGCCATGGAGGATGAAGAGAAAGTGTTGATGACTTCTATGTATTTAGAGGGTAGAGCTGATATTTGGTACCAAGACTACCAGGAAGGTAGAGAAATTATTTCATGGGATAGTTTTTGTGCTGATGTTACTTCAAGGTTTCAAGAATTGGGACATGATGATGTTGTGGGTGAATTTAACAAGCTTAGCCAAGTTGGTGCAGTGGTTGAGTATCAAGAACTCTTTGAAGAGCTGAAGGCTCTGATGATTGCCAAGAATAGACATCTTACAGAAGAATATTTCATCTCCAGTTACATTAGTGGGCTGAAAGAAGACCTAAGGATTGATGTGCAAATGTTTGAACCTACCAGCCTCAAACAAGCCATGTACCTATCTAAAATGCTGGAAACATTATTGAAACACACATCTAAGAGGAACAAATTCAGACAAAAACTACCACCCATGTCAATACTAGCCATAACTCAAAAGGTTTTGTAACACTACCAAAATCAAACTCACCATCACCTAAATTCAGTTTGAGCAATAACTCCAAATTACCACCTATTAAAAAGTTGTCATATGCTGAAATGAGAGCTAGAAGGGAGAAGGGGTTATGCTACAACTGTGATGAAGTATATAAAGTGGGGCATGAGTGTGTAAAACAACATCTCTTCATGCTGGTAGGAGAAGATGAAGACACACACACTTCAGAAGATGAATCCCAACTACTACACATACACCAATGATTCAGGAGATAGAAAAGGAAGTAGAGATTTCACTCCATGCCCTGTCAGGTAACGTATCTCATAGCACCATTAAGGTTCAAAGAATCATTAAAGGTAAGAGAAGTATTACATCCTTGTTGACAGTGGCAGCACCCATAGTTTTTTGGATCCAGAATTGGCTAGGTTGAGTGGTGTCTTCATAGAACCAACAACTGTGTTTCCAGTGGCTATAGCGGATGGTAACAAGTTAGTAAGTACAACTAGATGTCCAAAATTTACTTGGAAGATGCAAGGACATGGATTCCAATTTGACATGAGATTGTTGGCTTTAGGGGGTTGTGATATGGTGCTAGGAGTAGACTGGATGAGGGAGATCAGCCCTGTGAAGTTTGACTTCAAAAGAATGAACATTACTTTTAACATGAATGGAAGGAAGATTGAGTTGTTTGGGAACTCAGAAATTGCTAATGTCTCCATGATGTCCGGTTGGGCTTGTCAGAGATTCTTCAAGAAGAATAAACATGGGGTCATGGGGCATTTATACTCAATATCAGCTCAACCTACCAGTCAACACACACCTAAGGAATTAACAGATCTCATTAACCAATTCAAGAATGTTTTCAGTGAGCCAAAATCATTACCTCCTGAAAGGTCACATGACCATCACATTCCACTAAAACCGATGTCTTCACCACCTAACCAGAGACTTTATAGGATTCCCTATGTTCAGAAGGAGGTGGTAGAACAGTTAGTGCAAGAAATGCTCAAGTCTGGTATTATTAGGCCAAGTCATAGTCCCTTTTCTTCTCCTATATTGCTTGTCAAGAAAAAGGATGGTAGTTGGAGGTTCTGTGTTGACTACAGAAGGCTGAATGACTTAACCATTTAGGACAAGTACCCAATACCTGTAATTGATGAGCTGCTAGATGAGCTAAAAGGGGCTAAAGTGTTTTCCAAGATAGACCTCAGAGATGGATATCACCAGATCAGGGTTAACCCATCAGATGTAGAGAAGACAACATTCAAGACTCATGAAGGTCGCTATGAGTTCTTAGTGATGCCATTTGGGCTCACCAATGCACCTGCAAGTTTCCATACCTTGATGAATGATGTCTTTAAGCCTTATCTAAGGAAATTCATATTGGTATATTTTGATGATATATTAGTATATAGTTCTGACATGAAGACCATGTGCAACATTTAGAGCTCACTCTCAAGCTACTCCAGCAACATTCATTATTTGCTAAGATGAGCAAATGTTCATTTGGTCAGCCACAAATTGATTACCTAGGACATATCATTTCTGGAGAAGGAGTAGCAGCAGATCCAGCTACTCCAAAAACTCTTAAAGACTTGAGGGGATTCCTAGGCCTAACAGGGTACTACAGAAAATTTGTTCAGAATTATGGACTTATATGCAGGCCTCTCACTGAATTGTTAAAGAAGAATAATTTCCAGTGGAATGAGAAGGCACAAGCAGCTTTTGAGTTCTTGAAAACAACCATGACAACAACTCCAGTACTAGCACTTCCAGACTTTAACAAGCCATTTGAATTGGCTACTGATGCTTGTGACAAAGGAGTAGGTGCAGTGCTAATGCAAGAAAAGAAACCTATAGCCTTCTTCAGCAAAGGGGATGGGAGCAAGGTTCTTAACTCTATCCACTTATGATAAGGAGTTCATGAGTGTAGTTATGGCTATCACCAAGTGGAGATCATATCTGATGGGCAATAAATTCATAATATACACTGACCACCAGAGTATAAGATACTTTATGGAGCAGAGAATTCACACTATATTACAGCAGAAATGGTTAGCTAAGCTGTTGGGCTATACTTATGAGTTAAGATACAAAAAAGGAGCCGACAAAAAGGTTGTTGATGATCTTTCAAGGCTTAATATGTATGGAGATTCTTCTTGTCATGGGTTATCAGCTCTTCAGCCTATCTGGCTAGAGGAAGTGCAGGGCAGCTATGAAGAAGACTTATTAGCTCAAGAGCTCATTCCAAAACTACTTGTGCACTCCAAATTCGGTGATTACACTTATGAGGATGGTATCATCAAGTTCAAGGGAAGGATTTACATTGGTCAAGGGACTGATATGAGGCACAAAATCATCATTGCCATCCATTCTTCAGCCATAGAGGGACACTCAGGAGTCCAAGCTAGCTACCAAAAAGCTAAGCTATATTCCTTTTGGATTGGATTGAATCACAAATTACTCAATATATTCAAGAGTGTGATATATGTCAGCAGCACAAGGGAATTCTGACTCAGCCAACTGGATTATTACAGCCCTTACCTATACCAGAACAAGCATGGCAACACATCAGCATGGACTTCATTACAGGGCTTCCAAAGTCAGAAGGAAGAGAGTGATTTTAGTGGTGGTGGACAGGTTCTCCAAGTACATCCATTTCATACCAATGAGCCATCCCTATACTGCTATCAGTAGCAAACGTATTTCTAGTCTATGTTACTAAATTAAATGGCTTACCCATGAGCATAGTTTCTGACAGAGACAGTGTGTTTATGAGCAATTTCTGGCAAGCCTTATTCACCAAGGTAAGGACTGCTCTACATATGAGTACTGCTTATCATCCTCAGACAGATGGGCAGACTGAAAGAGTCAATGCATGCTTGGAAACTTATTTAAGATGCATGACTAGCTACAAACTAGTTAAATGGGTGACTTGGCTGCCCTTAGCTGAGTGGTGGTTCAACACCAATTATCACACCAGTTTGAAACTTACCCCCTTTGAGGTTGTATATGGGTACCCCCCCTCCCCAGTTTGGTGTGAAAAGTCCCTTTGATGGTGTTAATGCTACACCTGATGAGTATCTAGAAGAAAGACAAGTCATGAACAAGATTCTCAAAGGTGTATTAGAAGAAGCTCAATACATGATCAAGCAGCAGGCTGATAAGAGTAGGGTGGAAAGATCTTTTGAAGTTGGAGATTGGGTTTACTTAAGGTTACACCATACAGGCAGACCTCAGTTCAACTCAGAAGGAATTTGAAGCTGGCGGCCAAATTCTTTGGTCCATATCTAGTTGAAGCCAAGATTGGGAAGGTAGCCTACAGACTGAAATTACCTGAAGGCTCTAAGGTACATCCTACTTTCCATGTATCACAACTGAAACCCAAGTTAGGGGCTGGATTGCTACCACAAACTACACTGCCCACTCTGAGTTCTGAAGGGGAAATGAAGGTTAATCCAGTTAAGGTTTTAGATGTCAGAGATATCAAAAAGAATAAACATAGGATTCCTCAAGTCTTAGTGCAGTGGGAGAATATGTCAAAGCATGATGATGTTAATACATAAATATCGCTGGTCCTACAAACCTCGACCAGAAGCAAGAAGGCCCAAGGGATAAGGAAAAACGAAGTATGAAATCACCCCGAAGTACGTAACCACGGCAGCCAAAATAATGAAAGAAGACACCACCGACTCAAATCACGTTCCAAGCAGTCACATTAACACTTTATAGGTGTACAGAAGGCTAGGGGCATGCGTCAATATACAGCTGCATTAGACAGCGGTATTAAGCAACTTAAGGGATAAGAATTTGAACATCAAGGACATCAAGGGATCCACATAACCAAGATATACACAAACTAAGAGGTGTCAACACAGGATTGGAGGACGTGAGCGGTGTGCAGAAACCAGCTGTCAGCAAAGACCATCAAGCAACTGAAGAGACGAAGGGCAGCAAAGAGAAGTTACCTCCTACACTCGCTATAAATACTCCTTTTCACCATTGAGGGAGGGGTCGACGAAATTACAAGGGGAGATACTATAGCTAAGAAATCTTCTGGGATCAGGAGATCAGAATACTTAGTGCAAACCCCACACTGTATTGAATCGAGCTAGATATAATCCGAAAAAACTTTATTGTAATGTTATGAATGTGTCTTATAGATGTGATTTGATGATAAGGAGATGAAACACTTTGTTGTGGATCCAACTTGCTCAGTTCGTTTTTAGCATTACCTTATGTCTTGGAGTTTCTAATGAGCTCATAAGATCGTTGTTCCATTCATTGGATACGAGGATGAGCGAGGATCCTCGTTTAATACTTAGTATTAATCGTCATTAACCTTAAAAACCTTATGTAAGTATGATATGGGAAAATTAGTATCAACAGTTTGGCGCTAGAAACAGGGACCAGTGTCCTTGGGAAATGTCAGCAACATGGTTTTTAGCACTTGTTTTGATTTTGCATGTCCTAACTTTATATTTTCTTTCTTTTTTACAAAGATTTCCCAGTTACATCTACGTTTTCTTGAAAAGTGAAACCCGAGAATTTTTATTGGAAGATTGGGTATAAATAAACGGATAACCATTTCAATAGTTCGTAGGCTAAAACGAATTTCCACCACTTAGGGTCTTTTGTGACCACCCTGGTGTTCTATCATCAACATTTTATTCATCTATGTTATCTTTCGCCTTTATTCTGTAGAAAAATGAAATAGAAATCACCTTACAAAAAAAAAACACGGACCTGAGAAGTAGGAAGCTAAAACGCTACCTACCTTTGAAGAACGCCAAAATCTTCTTAGCGGTCTTTACCCGAAGAACGCTTAAGAGAGCAAAGCTTGAAACAAGCAAAAATCTTGGCCAAACCAAATCTTCGTTGCATAAATCCCACCCCGTGCGGATTCGGCGGTCATACGACATACGACCATATATGCACTTGGGGAACATCTACAAAGGCAAACCCAGCAATACTGGGCCCCAAGACACATCCAACTAGCTCTCATGGCGCACAAAACGTATCTCTAACGACAAGCGCGAACAAAGGTACATAACAATTTTCTCTTTTATATGTTCCAGGTGAGGAAGAACGTCGTAAGCTCCAAAAGACGATAAAGCAGAGCAAAAGCTAGAGGATCGACGAGCCGACACTTTGGAGACTAGACAGGATTCCCACGGAGCACGAAGATTGTCAAACAACCGCAGAAAACACCGAAGAGACGACATACTACATCTAAAAGGAATCAACGCAGAGGATGATAAAGGGCATGAGCGAAGTAGCGACGAATCAAAGAAAGCCCGAACATGCTCATCTACATGCGACAAACGAAGTAACTCAAGAGTGGCCGAAGCAGATAAGCAAAGACAGAGAAATAAGCATGACCGGCACCAATGAAAAAATCATAAGTCAATTGTCAACTCTGGCATTGAAGCAACAAAACCAAGAAAGCATCCTGAGCATATTAAACTACGAAGGTAGGGAGACTGACGAAGATAATGAAGATAGCGCACGAAGTAGCGCGAAGGAGGATCAAAAGGAAGAACGACGGAACGAGGAGTTGGAAACACGATGTTACAAGTACGATCTGAAACAAGCCACTCTATTGACAATGGAGTTAAGAGACAACACACACACTCAGGAAGGATAACTGCGGATAATCCAGAGGAAGGACAGCGAAGGGGATCGCGGAGAACGCCAGGCCAGCACAAAAAGCGCGTGGCGGAAAGCCATCAATTAGAGAAAAGACTCAGGCGACGAACGACCCCAACAGACAGCAGAAGAGAGGAAAAATATCAAGAGATACTATATTCAGATCTAATACTACAACCGTCGGAGATACTGAGAAGAGAAGGGGGCAGGAAAGATTTCACTTATCCAACTACCAGAGGAAAACAGAGAAAATAAACGAGCAACCACAAAGATTACTGTGAATATCACCAAACACGGGGGCACACCACCGATAATTGCAAGCACCTTCGGAATACGATAGAAAGATACCTAGGTCGAGGAGAATTCATCCAATACACCTCACCCACTCCGAAGCCCGAAGAACAGCAGCAAAACGACGGCGGCTCACAAGAAAACAACAAAAGCAAAGTATACCTATCCAAACTAAGAAGCGGGGATGCAAGGGAAAGCCAGCAGGTACGGGTGAATAACGAGCCCA
Organism: Papaver nudicaule; assembly: GCA_023529015.1. NCBI lineage: Eukaryota > Viridiplantae > Streptophyta > Magnoliopsida > Ranunculales > Papaveraceae > Papaver > Papaver nudicaule. Next base: position 13,694 of record JAJJMA010235877.1, read on the forward strand.
TAGTAGTCACCCGTCCTATCCACGTGATAAATACCGCGAAGGTGTTAGTCAACGAAGGAATCACTAATAATATTTAATCTACAAACGGTTCCTACAGATGGGACTTCGTGACGAACAGTTAGACTACCCAACAACGATCATCCACGATTCGTGTGGAACAATCATACCACTTAAGGGTGAAATCATATTGCAAGTGGACATAGGTCCAGTGACAACCTTCACAAAATTTTTGCGTTATCAAAACAACATCACCATATCAAGCAGTATTGGGGAAAAATGGATTCAGGAGTTGGGAGGAGAAGTCTCAGCAATTCACCAACAACTAAGATTCCCCACAATATATGGAGAAATGGAGATTCGGGGAGACCGAAGTAATATTTGAATATCGAAGAACACAGGCACACAGCAAAAAGCAGAAACGACCAAAGAAGGAAACTAAGTAGAACTAAGTTTAGCAAAAAAAAAAAATGATTAATAAAATGATTTATTAATCAGTCGATGATGATTAATAAAATGATCTATTATTTGGAAAAAAAAAAGATTTACATCAGTTTCCCCTATTCCTACGTCTACCACGAAGTCGGGCAGCCACAGTACCACGGTCCTCATCAAGACCATCCAGCAATTCTAAATCGATCACCGGAGCATTAGCAGGAACAACCGGAGCAAAGTTAGCAGCAGCTACCACAGGATTTTCAACCGGCAGAACGGGAGCAAAGTGTGCAACAGTCTGTTCAGTATCATTGAATTCTTCTTTTACTTCAACCTTCACAGGTATTTCATCATCAGAGACAACAAGATCCTCCCCCGTCATCAACAAAATTTTCTCACTATGACGACGAAGAAATGATCTTGTCTCAACCATGCGACAATCATACGGAGAACCACCATCTTCCTCATTCTCCGCTCTCTTCTCCTTTCATCACTTTTTAGGAGATGATCGAAGAGACGAATCACTTTCTCAGGATTATTTTCCTTCCTAGAAGAACCACCACCTTCAAGATTTGCCTCCCTATCCATTATCATTCGAATTTGTTCCCTCCTGCTAGTCTCTTCATAATTCATGGGCGTCTTTCCTCTGTATGCCATCTCTCTACAAAATTCTTTCTCTTTTTTCTTTATACACTACTCGGAAACACTAGGAGACGATCAATGAAGACTAGTCTTTTATAGAAAAAATCCAGTCACCATCCAACCACTTGCTTTAAATAAGGCGGACATTAAAATTTAGGAAATAAAACGACCACATTAGGGTTTCCTTGATTCTCGCACCCCGATAAAGCAGTTACAAACTTTTCAGATCTTCACCATTTATCATAACCGCCCACTACCACCACATACCACATAATCAGCAGTTAATGATTTACCGACCAGTTAACTTATGTAATCTTTATCAAGCAAAGTCACAATACCAGTCACAATTGTGAAAAAAAGAGAACAACAAAGGAACGAAGAAACAACGAAGATACAACAACAACCAAGGGATGAAGCACCGACGAAGACGGAATACGCAGCACCAACTAAGGGATGAAGCACCAACGAAGACGTAAAAAATGGCAAGGGATAAAATATTATTAAAGACAAAAATACAGCTCAGATAACACGGCAACACCAATGATAAAACCATGATGCAACCATAAGAAATCAGAACACAGTCGAGAAAAGAAGATCACGACAAGAATAAGAAGTGGAAACGATACCTCGGCAACTATAGCCACACAAGGGGCAACAAATCTACCAGTATAGCGGGTGCGGCCGAGGATATACTCCGAAAATAAACACAAATCAACTACGAGGAAGCCTACGTAGCCAGCATAAGATACCCGAAGGATTGCACTAACTTACCACAACGAGCATACAGATGGCGATGCCTACAAAAGCACAAGATTCTACTCTGCAGGGGGGTTCCTTGCCTCCCGGTCACTCTAGCAGATCGTCCCCAAATAGCAAGGAGGGGCAAACACTACAACAACACCACTAAAGGACCCCAGAGACAAACTTGGTCCACACAAGAAAAAAACCATTGTAATGACAATACCGAAGGAGCAAGAACTCGAGCAGCATAAAAGAAAGAAACAACCACCACTTAGCAACCAAGAAGACACAAAGGCGACGAAGATCCTCTCAGCAAGGAAAGATGATTAACTTCGGCTATGAAATCTCAGAAGCCTTACGCTTCCCAATGAAGGATGATACGAAACCAGAGAATGAACAAAAGCAGGATTGGAGAAACTATTTCAAAAAGAAACAACGATGTAAGCGCAACAGAACAATTGCCAGCAGCCCAAGCGCAACAGAACAATTGTCATGACAGGAGCATACCTGCTGATCACATGTCATCTCTAGGATCCTCATTAATATGTATGAGGCGCAACGTAAGAATCCCGATGATAGAGATAACTCAAACGTCGCCTCTAGCGGGAAAATCTTTTTCCCGTGTGTTTTAGGTGTAAAACAATAAAGAGAATCTGAGGGGTAAAGTGTGAAGTGAAATGATGTAATATGAGATTGTAATGGTATTCGAGAGGTCAAGATCGAACAAGACTCGCCTAAACCAAGAAATGGCCGTTCGAGTATTGCTTCAGTTACAAGAAGAAGATATAGGTTGGTTTAGGGAGGGAAGCTGAGAAAGATGAGATCAGAGAATTGCTATGATTTTCTGTGATGTTGTGATTAAAATTGCTAAAAGAATGGATATTCAGTTCTCACTAGATATTGAATGCTGAATGAGAAGAGTTAATCAATTATCGATGAGATAGATTGATTATACTTGCACTGAATTGAACTGTTGAACTTGTCTGTTTTGTTTGTTCTTGTTGAACTTGTTTTTCCAAACTGGTCGAGTGACCTATTTATAGCAATAGAATTCCAACTGATCTCGTAAGAAGTGGAAGAAGAGGAAGAGTGGGAGTGTGGAGTAAGTGGGGCAAGTCTTGCGCCTAATATTAGGGAAGAATAACAGCCCACTTTCTCATCCCCTCTTTTCAGCAACATTCACACGACTTAGTTTCTTTCCCATTGAGTGATTGAGCCGTTGTAATCACACGTGTCGTAGACCGCCAAACCAAAAGCCTAAATAATATCCCCCCATGTAACTTACTTGATTCTCGTAAGATTTGTTAAGTATTGAATATTTGTTAAGTCAAAGATGACTAAGTGCAAAGTCGTACCAATTACTGGTAAACTCAGGACTTTGCGTAAAAATATAGATTAAGCGATAAGCTTGTATATCTCTTTTAAGTTTGGTCTAAGGATTGACCCGGGTAATCGCCATTTAAACCAATGAGAGAAGTCTAAGGATTGAGCTATGCAGCCGCCATTTAGACTGGGAGGATTTCAGCAACTCTCTGTGGCAATAGTCAAGTAAATACGACTTTCGATTTGCCATAAATATGAGAAATTGGCTTGTGGCATGTAATGCACCAATTCTCTGAATAATGAAGACATATGAATGCCCAAAATAATATAAGTCATAGCCATGAGCCATGATTAAGAATTATAGCACTGATTATAGAAGCAAGTCTATAATCAGGAAAACAGACGAGTGATGCTAACACAGCGTAGCCATCATCAAGAATGCATAAGAATTGCCAATACAAGACCTAAATATAGGCCACAATAATAATAATAAGCCATGTTGCATAGCATAATAATCCTATTAGGAAGTTAAATATAGTATGTAAAAGGATACACCATAACATTACGATATTTTTAGATTTCTAGACAGTTTGCACGTCATCCATTCTAAAAATCACCCAGACCAGCATATATTCGGTAAAATACCGAAATTTTAGTATGTTATAGGGGACTCACAGAGGAGAAACTTTCGTGAAGGAAGCACCCCCTAATTGTTCACGGATTGGGCTGTAAAAATCGTCCTTTGAGGCAATTCGTAATCTGCCAGATTTCCGAATTTGATTAGGAAACTAGAATATTATGGACTCAATAAAGTCCATAATCATCTAGGACTTGGATCAGCGGGATCCATAAGTAGAGGGGAGGCTAGGGAAGGAGATATTTTAGCTCTAGGAAGGCAAGGATAGCCGTGAGCAAGAGAATGACCATGGGCCTCCATGAGTACAAGCTAGGGATAGTCATGAGGCCTCCATAAATCAAGAGAGGGACAGCCATAAGGCCCCCATAAATTAGGCTAAGCATGGTCGTGAGGCCTCCAAGAACTAAGCAAGGGATGGCCGTGAGGCCCCCATACGTTAGGCTAGGGCATGACCATAGGCCTCCAAAGATTAAGCAGGGGAACGGCCGCGGGCCTCCAAAGATGAAGGCAAGAGATGGACGTGGGCATCCAAAAAACTAAGGAAGGGGTAAACGCAAGCCTCCAAGGGTTAAGGCGGGGATGGATGCAAGGCCCCCCAGAGTTTGGCCAAGACACGGCCTTGGGCCTCCAAAGGTTTGGCCAAGGCATGGACGTGGGGCTCCAAGAGTTTGGCCAAGGCACGGCCTTGGGCCTCCAAAGGTTTGGCCAAGGCATGGCCGTGGGGCTCCTAGGGTTTAGCCAAGCTAATGTCGCGAGCCTCCAAAGAGTAAGCTAGGGCATGGCCGTGGGCTGCCCTAGGATGTGGCGTGAACTACTTAGGAGTGAAGTAAGCAAAACCAAGGCTAGGAGGGAGATATTCTAGCTTGAGGAAAGCGTGGGATTAGCTTAGGGCCAAAATAGGATTGGGCTCGCCTATGGACTTGAGCTAGGCAATTCAAAAGACGAGACATTTTAGCACAAACAAGGGACGTGAGCAAGGAGGGATGGGATGGCCGTGGGCCACCCATCATGGGCGTGAGCTAGGCTAAGGAGAAAGGGGATGACGAGTTGGACAAGGTACATACAAGATCATAGGCTAAGGCGCGTGCACATGCACGGGCGCATGCATAGGCTAAAGCGCGTGCGCAAGCACAGGCGCATGCATAATTTTTTTTACGTGTAGGCTAGGGATATGGACCACGCTACTAGGCTAGGGTCGTGAGATATCAAAATATGGCTAATGGCAACCAAATATCTTATCCCTATTGTAAAAATAAATTCATACCTTATCTCGAGCTATTCCAGGATGCCAGAAACTGATGCAAAATTACTCCTGTGACCTCCTCGCCAAAAACCACCATCAACATTTAGTCCCCTGCGCAGCATGAACCGTGAGTGTTCCAGGGTGAGCATAAGTTGATGACCTAGCCGCCTCTGCATGGAACCCTTTACCACGAACATTAATCCCAAACGGGGCCTAAAGACCAAGCATGCTCATGCAATATCCAGTCCTAATCATATTAGGACTCTTCCCAAACCGTGCGTGCGTGTATATATATATATATCACGCAAATATTTTTTTTTTTGCTTGAGTTCTTGCCCTCCTTCTTGAGTTTGTTCTTCCCCTTTCACACAAACATAGAATTTTGTAGACTGGAAGATTAAGATGACTGACAAGGAATCCCACAGTTCTTCTCGTGCTGATGATGAGGCCATCTCCAACATAGCTCCAAAAGAGATTCCTCATATCAACGATGAATTTGAAACTCGTTTGGCGAGTTTAGCTCAAGTTGTAATTCCCCGGAATCAAGCTAATATCCTTCCAAAGAATCCTGGATCTCCAATGGTTATCAACCCATCACGGGTGACTCGCTTTTGCCTGCAGAGAGGCGACTTTAGCGCTTCCAATATTATTTACCGGTCTCCACAGAAACAAATTAACTCATGGTCTTTGTATCTCCAGAAGATGCTCAACATCCCAGACGTTAAGGCGACTTTAGAGAGCGCCAGAATCTTTTATGTTGTAAAGAGTTCGGATGCTTCCTTCGTAATTAGGGATAAACGTGCCTTGGCTGCTCTTCTGATCCGTTGGTGTGATGGTACAAACTCGTTCATACTCGCATGGGGAGAGCTCGTAATTTCATTGGAAGACATGGCAGCATTATTGCGACTCCCAATTAATGGGGAGTTCAATATTATCCTGAATGCGGATGAAAAAGAGGTGCAAGCTCAGCTAACCAAAATTGCTGAAACTCTGAACAGGCATGACAATGCTTATGCTTCATGGATGACCCACTGGTCAAAACCCAGTAATGATTGTTCTTCGTTATTGCATGTTGCTGCATTCCTCTTACTTTGGTTATCAAAAGACGTCTTCGAGAACCTTCATGACCACAAGGAGCTGAAACTTATGCTTATCCCTTATGCCATAAGATTGGCTCGAGGTATTCCCGTACCCATTGGCTCTTTGTTTCTTGGTACTCCGTATGCCCAGCTTTATGCTTTGTCTGCCAATATGAAACTTTCAAATGGTGCTGCCAAGATTGATACATTCATATCAACAGACTTCCTACAAGCTTGGGTATATGAGCATTATCCTGGTTATGCCCCGAATTTGTCTTCTAAGGACAAATCTTCGTCAGACCATGCTCGAACTATTCGTTGGATGAATAAGCCCATTTCGAAGGATTTTTTTTGCATTCATGGATGATGAAAAAGCGGTGGTCTTTCGTCCATGGACTTCAATTCCCGAAGGTGTAGCTCAACTTCGATCGTTTGGTGATGCTCCGAGTAATATTCCAGCAAAGGTTCTTTCTGTAGATGGATTTCCTACTGAAACGGAGAAGATCTTTATGATAAGCTGTTGCAGTGGTCATATCCTTGGTATTAGCGAAGCAGGGCGCTACATTACCAAAGCATATAATATTGACCCTATTTTGCTTTTGTACTTTGATCTCCATCGGGATTTTTATTTGACGTCGGCTTAGAATCATCAGATTGTGTTGTTGTTTGTGTTGGAGTAGGCAGATGTTTCTCTGTAGTGGGTGTCTGAATTGTTATAGTAAAAAAATTATAAAGAAATTCATACAACCGTTAGACCATAATAATCAATCAATAACATTAGTGTCAATCAAGAAAAGGATGAAAGAACCGGAATCTAAGTTTCGGCTCGTACTAGAAAATTAAAGTTTGAGCCGAACTTTGGTCGGTCGCTTTCACCTATAAAATTAGAAACCCTAATTTTATTTTCAAACTAAATCTAATCTTTCTCTCAAACTTCCCTTCCCAAAATCGCCCCAACCAAGAAGAATATGTAGGAGAGCCACAAAGTCCAACGGAAATGTCCATTCAAAGGTATTTAATCAATACCCATCATGTTTATTTGATCAATTTTTGAAAATTTTGGTTAATGTTAAATCTAGGGTTTTATTATTTCATTGCAACTAGGTTTATATGGTTTTCTAAGGTTTTTCGATTAGGAAATGAATAACCCAATGCTTGTATACATGAACATTGATTACTAATAGAACAAATGAAGGTTAGAATCAATCAAATACGACAAATATTATGCATGCAGAATTATGTTTCGGCCCAGAAAAAAGTCCATGAATGTAGGCCGAAATTTGCACTGTCTCTTGTAAAATTTGTTTGTTCTTGGGTTTTTTGATTAGCAAATGGATTGATCAATGCGCGTATACATGTTATGTGTTAGTCAATTGAATCTTATAAATGAAGAGGAAGAATATGAGGAGAAGCCCAAAGTTATCGATAACTGGCACCTGTATTCTAGGAATGACTTCTTTCATCATTACAAACCGGATGAGGGGATTGTGCTTTTCCTAGACAAATTCTTCCTCGTAGCATGGAAGGATAAAACAACTGCAATTTCCCTTCCTACGGATGGTGAGCTCTGTAGGCAACTTATTGACGACCACTGGATGATCAATCTTTACTTGTTGCCTATCTTGGGACCCTTGTCTCGTGACAGAGCATATGTAGCTCCAATGACTGGTGATCCATGGGACACAAATCACCCCGGAGTTCCTTTCAACCTAGAAAGTATTTGGAGATTCAACGACCCAACTTGGGTAGTATGTGCAGGGTGTTACTCACAGGGATTTGACCATGGAATGGAAGGTTTTGCGGTTTACAAGAAGAACGTCTTTGTTGCAGGAAGCGACAAGGGAGGATATGAAGCAGTGTTTCTTCCCCAGGATCATACATCGCTACAATGGTATGGCGGCTCATTGGTGGAAGATGGTACCAACTATACCAATCTTAGGAGAGATGTCTCGTCCTCTTGTTCGTCCACCGGGGTACACCAAACGCTTAGGTCTTAAACCTATGCGTGGAGCACCTTCAAGCTAAGGCAACAATACTGAACCTTAACCTTTAACCTTTTTTGTTGGTTTAATGCAGGTTCATTATTTTAACCAGTGGTTTAAGGTGATGTGTTTTAGTTCGACATGTATTTCTTTTTAAGACTATGTTGTTCATGTTAAGTACTTTGGATGTTGGATGTTGGATTTTATGCTACAATTTACAATTATCTATGATTTTAAGTAATTGGGTTATGTTATTTCTATAATTTGGATAATTTGAAGGTTAATGTTTTTAAGTACATTTTGTGTTTTGCATATAAGCTAGAAGAGTGAAAACATGCTCACTATTGGCTTCACAAGACCAGTTTCGGCTCAAAAGGGATATTAGATGACAAGCCGAGACAGTTTCAGCTCGATAAATTCACACTCTGAGCCGAAACTGCATGTCTCACTGACCATTTGTTTGTCTAGTTTCGGCTTACTCGAATTTTTTTAAATCAGAGCCGAAACTAGTTGTTGGTCGACCAATGGCCTCCAAGGTCTA
>JAJJMA010235883.1:0-17028 GCA_023529015.1 Papaver nudicaule
TTACATCCTTTTGTAGTTCTTCGAGTAAAGAAATACGCCGAATTATCTTCACTCCCGACTGCAATACATACAATTAAACGTAAAACCGATCAATGTATGATCATAACAAAGTAAACAAATAGACCAAGTTTGAAAAAAGATAGAAATAAACTTAATTAAAAAACGATGTGCTTACCTAAAAGATCTTGAGGATGATGTTGATAAATCTCCGCCTCGCGTAGAGACGGAACATCAAAGATATGCATAGGATTCAGTATCTTCGGGTTCAGGTAACAATACAAGATCTCTAATTCCGAAGGTTCAAAAACGAAACCAGGTGGAATCCACATGGGGTATTGTACGTGATCAGGAGCATGATATTGATGATCTCCTAACTGATCTTGATCAAGCACAAGAAGTTCTTGGTTACTATAATCGCAGTGATTATCATCCCTACACATACATATACAGGTTCTTGATCAGTATAAGATCATGCAATCATATTGCACAAGAAATAAGCACTTGAAAAAGAATTAGAAACACAAACAGATACATACCTCTCCTCCATGATCACTACTTCATGTTGAAACTGATGATTAGCTCCTGCCACTTGATCAATCTCTTCGTACTCCTCCATCTTTCTCTTGCCCTTCAAATTTTCTTTCTCCATTATTAATTAATATTTCTTGCTTAATCAACTCTGGTTTTGCCTAAATCACAAAACGAAATACTTTCTGCTGGATGATATTTCTGACCTAATAATCACCGGCTAGCTAGGGTTTGTTATAATTAATGTCACTAGTAATTAAGATATAAATAGGGGAATAAGTCGGTCAATTAAGTACGGTTTCTTAAAACAGAACCTTCTAAATATTCTTCTTCTGGTATTATTTTCCGATTTTGTGCCGGAAAGTTTTCAGTCCCAACTGGGCTTAAGCGTTCGGAGATTTTATTTCAAAGAACTTCAGGGCCCAATCATCCAACAGTTGTTGCTTCGATCAGCTTACAAGGATTTTTCTGATCTTCCTAACATTCTCATAGTCATTGCTATGTAGTTTTCAAAGCTAAGCACATTCTCGGCTAGCAGTACTGTATTGGAAAATATTACAACCAACAAGACGGATAATTTAGGCTTTCTATTGAATTGATTTAAGCAACACCAACCCCCTACACTGACTTAGGATTAATCTAGTAATACTGCAACTACGGCCATTTATAGAATAAATTACATCCGTTGGATCAAACAATAAAGTTGAAATCAATGGCGATAAGTTAACCCTAAACCTAATGGGAAGGTCTCTTATACCCTTATATATATAAGTAGTAGTAGACTACTTTTCTGTTAATGCTTCCAACCCGTGCCTCCGTTGTCGGTCTGTGTAGTGAAAAAAGAAACCAAATCCCAAACCCTGAATACAAAACAATCCCTCAGTTCCCAACTCATGGCAGAAGCAAATGGTGGTTCAATAGAATATATCACCACCAACTAAAGCTATCGGTGGTATGATTTTTCCTCCGAAAATGTTAAGTTTTGCTGAAATTTCTGGATGATTTTTCGTTTTCAATTCCTAAAGCTTTCATTTCTATTATTTTCCTTACTCTCGTGCGTCTAATTTCAACTCAGAATCAAGCTTAGGAATTTATACTCCAACTATTTCTTCATCTTCATACTTTATTAAATAAAATTTTATGTATCAATCACACTCACGGCAAGAAAGAATTGATAACAACAGTGAAGCATGAAATGTAATACCAAATCAGAAATACCCAATGTATTATGTAAATTTTATTATTTATAGTGAGACTACTTTTGGTGTTCAATTTGAAATTCTTAGTTTGTATTCTCTGTTCGATCTGTAAGACTCGAGTCATTGAGATTATCTATAACCCATCTTAGATGTGTTCATAGTAAGACTCAATAACCTTAACACTAGTCTTATTTCAGTTTGGGTTGTCTGGACAGTAAAAACATATCCTCAGATTTATTTATTCTATCAGTGCACCTCTAATACTAATTGACACGCTGAAACCTTACCACAATGAAAAATGCCTTGCACTTAGATGAAGCTGGATCTACTGTCTTTACCCTGCAACAAATGGATCAATCTCAATAATGCATTTTCTTAACCACCAATGGGCATGGGGCTTCTGGCTCTACACACAACAAGAATCACTAAAGTTAGGACCTTGTGTTGGCGGCATGCAAGGAAACTGCAAGGCATTCGCTGCGCACAGCTGTGATCATTAACATGTTCTGCATGTGAGGTCAAGCTCTTGAAAGGATCTAACCACAGATCAGGTTTGGTGTGGTTATTTTTGTATGTTTCTTGCGACTTAGAATTGGAACCATTATCCAATGTTTAGCCAAACTCAGCGCAGTTAATGGTAGTGTAAGTTCTATGGGGAAGCAAAATTGATTCTACTAGTGAATGATAGAGAATTTGCATACGGTTTTGGGGAACATAAAGAAGTTGCATACAGTTTTTGGGAACCAACACTTGTATTTGGTATTTTACCTTCTGCCACACAATTGCTTGTACTAACATACAACCAAGCCTTCTGTTGTTTGCATTGGTTGCGTTTTTCCCCATAAGGCTTACCCAGCTTCTGGAGAAGCCTTTAACTCACCACAGTGCACATATTCCAATTTGTTTTCCTACATACAGCCACACAATTGCTTGTACTAACATACAGCCAAGCCTTCTGTTGTTTGCATTGGTTGCGTTTTCCCCCATAAGGCTTACCCAGCTTCTGGAGAAGCCTTTAACTCACCATAGTGCAGATATTCCAATTTGTTTTCCTACTACAAGTAATGTCGTGCCAATCCAATGCCGATGTTACTCTTGTGTTCCATACTTGTCTTCAAAATAATAATAATACAAGATGAAAAAAAATCGGTTATGAAAGAGTACTATTAACAACTGCCGCTGATATGATAGGAAAACAATCATTTTGGTAAGAAAAATAGATAGTTTACTCAATCATTTTGGTAAGCTCTCCTAGCACCATCTGTAAAAGAATAAATAAACTTACTACACAATACTTACCTAAAATCAGTAGGAGGTGATATTACATATCATCCATTACTTCAAGAAATTCCAATGGAACGATCCTTCTATTAGTTTTCTCCAAGGTCTCAGTGTTTTTCTAGAAATGGTTCACAATAAAAGCTGATTGATGTCTGGGTGTTTTTCTTTCACTCGGGTTATTAAGTTAATAATATAGCTTACTATGAAAGACAGGCATAAGCAAAACTACAAAATAAAAGTAAAAATAAAAATTGAAGGTGTGAATGTTTTATTTACAGGTACGCGCATGCAAACGGTGAGTAGATCACCGAGGTTGTATGAATTCTTGATAATATTCATGCGTGTATATGGCTGGTAAAGGATTTCAATAGTTTCTTATTCTCATCACAAAGAATTCCCCTCCACTGGCCGTCTATGAGTACCGTATTAAAATACAATGTTTTAGGGACTGAGATTTGCTATTACAGTGGTTCAGTGCGTAACCATGCAATGCCATGGTGGTCAAGTGATCGAATCACATTCTTGCCGTATATGAATACCTTCGCAATCAGTTGTCTTACGAAGACCTCTACATAGGACTCGTAGTCATTGCTATGTAGTTTTCAAAGCTAAGCATAAGCACATTCTCTTTTTTCTGTAATGCTCTCGACTGTCGAGGGAAGTTTAATACCTATGAAATTTTGCCACTTCATTCAATTCATAAGAAATATACTCACTGGCCACTGCACCACCAACATATATTGCTATACCATTATTTATCTATAGCTTTTATTAAAGGTAAGGTATGATGTGGATTGAGATATTGCCGCACGTTTTTATTCATTACAAGAAGCAATTTGGTAGGTGTGTTTCTTAACTGGTAGCTAGATAAAGATGGCCGTTAACTATCGGTCAACGTATGTGAATTCTATTAAGCTCCACACAGAATTTTCCCAAACAAAACCAATACTGCATACATTTCTTATTCTAGAGAGACAGAGAGATTATTGATGGCAGGAGTTTGTGTTGGTAATAATCAAAGTGACCATGAACCATTCTTGCAACAAAACATTATTGATGATCGTAACGAGAAAGAAGATAATATGAAGTACATTGAAGGAATGGTGAACTACAGAGATGAGAAATTGCTGAGGAATAATAATAAATTGACTGGTGGATGGAAATCAGCTTCTCCGCTGCTCGCAATTATTTTTGCTGATTCCTTTGCGTTCTATGGAATTGCATCTAACTTAATTAGTTATCTCACTAATCACTTTGGTCAATCTACAACCACAGCTGTTCTAAATGTTACTATATTTGTTTGTGTTGTGTGCATCCTTCCTTTACTAGTTGCTGTTGTTGCTGATTCTTATATCGGTCGATTTCGTACCGTCTTATTCTCTTCTTTCTTGGAAAAATTGGTAAAAAAAAATCTATAGCTCCTTCTATAATTAGTTCATTTTCTGTTCGACTTAATCTCTAATTGTTGAATGTTGATCTTATTCATTATGTGTTTTCAGGGACTTGGGTTATTAACTATATCTGCTCTGAACGGTTCTACAGACTCGACTAGTTGTGTTATTAATAAGACAGCAGTGGCCGATAAATCTTGTGCTTATCCATCTTCTGTACAAGTAAGCTTCTTCTTCATGTCTTTGTATGTATTCGCATTTGGGAGTGCCAGAAATGTAACATCTGAGACAACTTTTGGTGCTGATCAATTTGATGGACAAAGCCTGTCTGAATGCAAGTCAAAAAGTTCATTCTTCACTTGGGGGCAAATTGGATATTATGGTGGAATGGCCTTCTCGAACACGATAGTGAACTACATTCAAGATAACTTGGGCTGGGGTCTTGGATTTGGCATTCAAGATATGGAAAAACATATCGCTATAGTGTTATAGATGAAGAAAAAGAAAACCCATTATTAGGAGTAATCAAGGTGGTAGTTGCGGCTGTGAAGAATTGGAGAAGCCCTTCGCCATCGAACAATTCCCTAGAAAATGCATCAGAGGGTTTTATCACCGTGTTTAATCATGCAGAAAGTTCCAGTAATCATATTACTATTAGTGAGGTTGAAGGTGCGAAATCTTTACTTGGCTTGATGCCACTGTGGATCATATGTTTGGTATACACAGTTGTGTTGTCTCAAAGCGGGACCTTGTTCACTAAGCAAAGCAGCACAATGGACAGAACGTTAGGTCCTGAGTTTCAAATACCTGCTGCTTCACTCAACATCTTTAACGGCTTTTCTGTTATTATATTTGCTGCTATCTACGACAGTCTGTTTATTCCTCTTGCTCGAGCTATATCTGAAAAGCCCAATGGCATAACCACACTTCAGAGAATTGGCACTGGAATCTTTCTTTCCGCAGTATGTATGGTGTATGCAGCTATAGTGGAGCGTAAAAGGCTTCAAACTGCAATTGATTTTGGGTTAGTCAATAAGCCAAATGAAACAATTCCAATGAGTGTATTGTGGTTAGTTCCGCAATACGTACTAACTGGTCTGGCTACTGTATTCACCAGTATCGGTTTACAAGAATTTTACTACGATCATGCGCCAAATGGGTTGAAGAGTATGGGCACTTCTCTTATGATGTGCATGTTTGGGATAGGATCCTTCATTAGTGGCTTCCTTGTATCCGCCATCCAGCAGGTAACTAGCGGAGTTGGTCAATATGGTTGGTTCTCTGACAACCTTAATCGCGCACATCTCGATTATTTCTATTGGATTCTTGCAGGACTTAGTGCATTAGAGATGATTGCCTTTTTGTGCTATTCAAATGCCTAAACAAAAGCACCACTTTTGGAACCTGTTTCACTTAAAATTTTATATTTAATTTAATTGGCCTAATTGCCATATTATTGCATAAGGAGCGAAATTAGAATAAGTGAATGACCTGAGTACAAATACCAAAAAAAAAAAAGAAAAAAAAGAATGACCTGAGTACACATACCAAAGTTTGATGAAGAAGAAGATTTTATTAGAGAAAAGGGAATAAACAAACTAAGCAACTTACAAGGCGTAAGAAGCAAGGAAAATGTCTAAACAAATATTACATCCCAATTACAAAGAATACTACTCGAACACTCTTTTAGACTAGGTTTACACAAAGACGCCCATGGGAGTAAAAGAGACCTTGCACTTTGACAAAGTTGCAAAGAATTCTTGCATTTTTCCTCATGTTTTCTAAGATTCCGCTCATTCCAAATTGTCCACAGACAAGCTGCTGGAATAAAGGACCAAATTCTTTTGTCATCTGCAGGTGCTTTTAAAGATGGCCAAGACTGCAACAAGCTAAGAATATTGAAGGGCCAAGGTCCAGAAAGACCAATTCGCCTTGAAACTTGACAATCAATAAACAAGTGTCTGGCGTTCTCCTCAGCAAGTGTCTGGCGTTCTCCTCAGCAAGTGTCTGGCGTTATCCTCAGCAATGATTTTCCTTCAGACTTCTTCGCATTGCATAGTAAAGTACTTTAGTTAAGCGAAACTGAACTAATCATATCATTGTGTTGTCTTATATTTAACCTTGAAGTTATACGAGAAGTCAACACCAGTTTTCTATATCTTTTGTTCTTTGGGTCATATAAAACGAAACCATGATCGACCATCCATAGAATTTCATTGTTCTTGAAACTCCATATTAACTCCAACTTCGCGCTACTAGTTATACTCTCTAGGGTAATACAAAAGCTTTTAGTCCAGGATTCTCTTACTCCATGTTCTTGCATCATCCATACATCAACCCGGACATTGAAAATATGAAGGACTAAACATAGGCACTCTCCCAAAACCCCCACTTTCATATCTTCTTCCGAAAGTTTTTCATGATACGCCATAAGGGAATCTGGCAGTGCTACCTCCTCCGATCTCTCATTCACAATATCGAAACAGACCAGTACAATTAGGCCTTGTTCAAATGTACACACGATCCAATGGAGAGCTCCATTAAAGAACACTCCTTCCACAACCAAGTCTCCATAATAAATATCGTATGGTATACTTTCCATACTTTTCCATGAGTTTTTTCTTAATGTGTAGAGATCGACATCGGAACACTTTGACGCCAGGTTGTAAACAACCCTTACCAATTTGTAATCGTCTGTCTTGAAATCATAACCAAACCCGTAGGCACTTATGTCATCATTGTTCACTTCACGTGCCATGGCAGGT
This sequence comes from Papaver nudicaule, assembly GCA_023529015.1. NCBI lineage: Eukaryota > Viridiplantae > Streptophyta > Magnoliopsida > Ranunculales > Papaveraceae > Papaver > Papaver nudicaule. The sequence continues at coordinate 7,165 of JAJJMA010235883.1, forward strand.
ATGTTCTTGTGCCAATTCGTCAACAGATTTAAAATACAAAGTTTTTCGCAACTACTTGCAATATGTCTTATCAAAACCAAGCCATTATAGGAAGACGTCAAAAAAGTACCTTTCTTATACTCTTGAGATATAGATGGGAAATCCCATGGTTCACATTCGTACTTTGTTTCTGATGATGTTGACAATGGCAATAAAGATTGTATTGTGCTATAATCAATTGTATATTTCTTTTTGCATTCAGTCACGCGAAACACAATTCTAGTACCGTTTTTAATGTTACTAAGCTCATGATGCATATTTTGGAAACTAGGGGTACTAAATAGTTCACAAAAAGACTTGCTTACGCACCTGAATCGCAATAGAGACCTCTTTGGTATCCTTGAAAATATTTCTAGGAGCATCTCTTCCGGGAGATTTGACATTGTTGCGTCTCTTCTTCAACTCTGTTGTACAGGAGTGGAGGAGGAAGAAGAAAATAGGGTTTTCGAAAAAATTTGTAAAACACTAACAAGAAAAGACTAGGAAGAGTGCTCAACTTTATAGGAGTAGCCTAGTTGGCCAGGGTATAACTTGAAGTCCAAGTCCGGGTCCTTTATTCTTTGCCACCCTACCCGTATTTAAAAATATAGTCCATGGGCAATTACCGAAGTAGTAATTCTGGTGATATAGTACATTATATAACTTGCTCAACAAGTGGTTGTATAGCACATTAGTACTAGTGACATCTCTTCTCCTAATGTTAATGAGATTAATCATATCCCTACTTGGTCTCCACAAACTAATTCCTGTGGATGCAGCTTTCAGAAATGGCCTGTTTGCTAGTGCTGCTATTGCTAGGGATAGTAACAGAAGTTATTGTGGTAATAGCACTAGATTGAGGTCAGCTGATTCTCCGGTGTTTGCTGAATCAGATGGTTTTCTTCTTGCAGTTCAGTTTGCAAAATGGCTGGGTTTCTCTAATGTCCCCGTAGACGGTGACTGTCAGGTGGTAATCAAGGTTCTCAAAGGAGAAGAATATCAACGACATAAAGGCAGTGAAAAGAACCATCTCTCAGGTGGTCTACGACATAATAACACTTCTCACGCTAGACATGTTTGAAATGTACTTGCCTTAACAATCAGTTGGATAATGCTTTCTCTGGCAGTGGATTTATGCCTTCTCAAGCAACTCAAGCCACCGTGTATGCATTGAATCTGCATCCCCTAAATCTCGATTCTTGCACGTCTGCATTAGCTAAAAGGCGATCTATCCAATCGACCCAATGATTTAAATTGCTTCAAAGATGTCAAGGTAGAAAATTCTTCAGAGGCAGATTTATTGTCCTATAATTAATCCAATCTTCTTGAAGTCTTATGAAGTTGCACCTAAACACGTTCTTAATATATTGCTATTGTCCCATATTGATAGAAAACAGGTTTAACCCTGGTTTATAGTTAGACCAGGATAAACATCACAGTGCCACTAGCCATGAGTTGGATGCCCTCCAGTCATATAGTCCTACATGGGCTATCAACAAATCATATTGAAATGATATCTTATAAATCTTAATTTGTGTCTTTCCGTCTTAATTTGTGTCTTTCCGTTTCTGTGGTGCTTGCATGCTTAGTGGGTTAGTGTCTAGGCCACTCCACTCATTGTTAGTTGGTTTTATATATCCTTGGTTTTATATATCCTCCACAGCTCAGGGTTTGGCATGGTTTCTTTCTTAACGTGTTTTCCATACCTATACACACCTTTAGGCTTGGTACATTTTAGAACCTGTATTGCTTCTTTTCCTATTTTACTAGTATAGTACAGGTTAATTTGGCGAATTCAGCATAATAGTATTCTCGAGGAAAACAACATTTCAATGTTTGGCCAAATTTAGCGCTATGGTACATGTTGGCCAGCCTACTGAATAGGAAGCAAAGTTGCAGGTTGCAGACATAGAAAAGAAAGTTCACAAATATGCTTTCGATAGAATGAAATATACCCAGATTGCTATACGATTCAAGTTCCCAAAACCAACACTTCCTATTGAAAATACATGTTCCCAAACCCGAATTATCCCTCTGATCAATACCACCATCCTCTAACTCATAATCATCCTCAACCTCAGTCTCAGTCTCATCATCAGACACGTATCTCTGTCTTTTATCAGCCTTGCGTTTTTGGGTCTTACCAGGTATGTAATGAACATCTTTCAACAACTCGAGCGACTCATCGTTAGTTAATCTCTTTGGCGCCAACTTTGTCTCCTCTTTTTCCAATCCCAAGAATTTCCCATCCCTAAAGGTGTGCCTGCTCTTGAGGAAAATCCGATAGTTAGTGTACACTACCATTCTAAATCCTCTGCCCATATGAGTACATCGAGTTTTGTCTGCGTAGACAACACATCCATTGTACCCATGAACTGTGCGTCCACTTAAAATACCAAGAGCAGGTAAATCATGAATCCCAAACATTAGAGTTACTTTCACGATAAAATACTCTTTTCTGAAAGAATCTCAAACTCGCCTTCCGTCTTTGAAGAGAGTTTTTAATTCATCGACAAACACCTGCATAAATACATCAATGTCTCCACTCGGTGACTTGCGACCAGGTATCAACATATTGTATATTTGGAATTCAGTCTTCATACACAAAGAAGGTGGAAGATTATAAACCACAGATATGAGAGGCCAACAGCTCCAACCTATATTCGACTGGCCATGGGGATTAAACCCATCCGTCGATATTCCAAGGTAAACATTTCTGCCTTCCGCTGCAAAATCCGGGAATTTTTCCTTGAACTTGCGCCACTGAGGTGAATCGCACGGATGACGCATATAACGACGAGAAAATACCGCTCGATTGTGCCAATCCATGAAAGCTGCTATCCAAGGAATAGAGAACATTTTCGCAATTCTTGGTCCTAGAGGAAAGTATCTTAGCACTAACATAGGTTCTTTTGACACCTGCATCTTCCCGTCGGAATCTTTGAATTCTTTAAATCTTTTAGCTTGGCACACTCGACATTGCTGAAGATTATTATCTGCATTGTGATACAGCATACAATGATTCGGGTAAACATGAATAGCCTTGCATTCCATCCCCAGATCCTTTAGCCTCGTCTTCGTAGAATCATAGTTTTTAGGGAAATTGTTTCCAGGAAGCCACTTTCCTAACAGAATCAACAAACTATCCATACAATGACTAGAGAATTTATATGTTTTCTTTAGATTATGCAGTTCTACGATAGCACCGAGGGTTGAGATACCTTCGGATGCTGGGTGCAACTGCTTCCCCGCCAAATTTGATTACTTAGCATAACGCTCCCCCATATCCACCTCTTGTTCTTCACAGACTACTTGCTCATAAGGGTCAGCATGAGGACCAAAGTTGGCAGCAGCATAAGCATCCCAGTCGAAATCAGGCATTTCTTCTTCTGCAACCTTCTCCTTCTCCACAGAACGACTAGTTGAACTCTGACCCACCAATTCCTCACCATGCAAGTACCAAGTGTTGTACGTCCTCAAGATACCCGTCTCGTACAGATGTTTTTGAACAATTTTCCATGGATGTCGAAACTCATTAGCACACTTCTTACATGGGCAAGCACAACCAGATGAATCCCCAATGGCTGATGCAAAGTTGAGGAACTCTCTAACCCCCTCTCAATATTTTTGGCCAAATAGGTCTTTTTGAAGCATCCAATCTTTATTCCCCGACATCATACATTACCAAATTGAAATATGCTTCATGTTACCAAGTTCATCAACTAAAGATACAAATACTAACAATCATGAACTTTCACATACAAACCACACATATAAATCAGCAAAAAATCTATAACCAAATACAGATCTGAAAAGATGTAGATACTCATACTCTAATTTTAAATCAGGGAAATATGTAATTGCTGGATGAATTCAGTTATTCAATTGTTGTTCATATATTTCAAATTAACATAAATAAATGAATCTTAAATCCGTGAAATACCTAATTGCTGAATGAACTCAGATTCCTCTTAAATCAGTGAAATACCTAATTGTTGAATGAACTCAGATTCAAATTCCAAATCTCAATCCCTAACTCTATGAGAAATCGATTTGATAATTAAACTAATATCAAATCGAGGTTCACATAAGAAGTAACTGATTGAATGATGTTGATGATGTTTTCTCAAGCTGAAACTCAGACTCAAACGAAGGATTATCCGCTGAAAAAAAAAAGGGGAAAGGAATTGAATGTTAGGCGATGAAATCCGTGGAGGTGAAGACGAATAGTCTCAACTGTTTTCAGCTAGACTTAACTTCTTTCTCTACCCTATCACCAAAACTCGGACTAAATAAATGAATTCATTTTCAGTGATTTTTCTTTATTGTTTTCTGATTTTCAAAGTTTATCTCAAATGTTATTCAACAGAATTCCGTTGAGATAAAAAACAGGTTCTGTTACACTGCTGGGGTTGAAATTTCATCACACCAAAAGTTGGGCGGGGAAAAGAAAAGTCGAGGCTAACTTAGGAAGTTCACCAAAATATTGAGGGTAGGCGGGTAATTGCACCAACAAAAACACGGGGCACTGTAATAGATCGCATTTTTAGTAACCATTGAAGACGTTACGAGCTTCCCAACAGCGTATGCCCGTTGCTGAAATGCAAACCGTGACTAATGTTGTTGTTGGTAAAAACTGGATTTCGTGTAGTGGGTAGAAGGCCCACTGAGGAGATACATTTCATCGATTGTCCTGTCTTTTCTACGCAGTCTAAAAAAAAAATTATTATCTTTGTCTTTAACAATGCCATCTTACATGGGCTATTAGCAAATCTAAATTATATTTCTCATATTGAGAATGTTATCATATTTATGTCTTTGAGTTAGTGTCTGGGCTTCTCCACTTATTGTTAATTGGTTTTTGTTGCAAAGCATTTGGCTCCCATTTTTAGGGATTATAACTTTGGTGGTGAATTTGTATTCTTAGGAGGAGATACATTTCATCGATTATCCTGTCTTTTCTACGCACTGTGAAAAAACAAAAATTACTATCTTTGTCGTCAACAATGCCATCCTTGTCAATAATTCCACATGGATGTAGGGGGCGGGGGGATACCAATCCTAAAGTTTCCAGGAACATATTTACTTTAAAGGAAACTGCAAGGCATTCGTTTGGCATCTGTGATCAATAGCATGTTCATCGTGCAAGGTCAAGGTCTTGATGGGATGTATCATGAACCAGGAAGGCAACAAGTCCACAAACTCACCAACCCAAGGCTTACACCTAAGCCTAATATCACATGACATGCCGTCTATAGCATCATATATGTATTAGCCGTTAGATAATTAAAAGAATGAAAACTGAAATGAACGATTAGAAGTAAACCCTAAACCTGAAATTCGAAGATTCTAGTCCTTTATAAAGTCATAAAAAGAAGGAAAGCAGAAAGAACCCTAACCAACAGCAGCTGCTCTCCTCTCTCTGAGATCTATGATTATCACCAATAGCAACAACACAACCATGGCAGATGCATCAACGTCAGCAACAAATTATAGTATTCGCATTATGAGTTTTCCTCTCAAAAATCTACCGCGAAGGGTTAGAGTCATCTCTTGTGGATTAGAGATGGTTTAAGCTATAATATTAGCTGCAGATCTCACTCTCTGATACTGATATTTTTATCAAGATCACATCTCACGACAAGAAAGAATTGAAACTAACAGTGAAGCATGTCACGATTCGATAATGTCCAATGTATTATGTAAAATCAATCTTAGTATAATGACATCTACCTTTTGTTGTTCTATTTAAAGTTCTTTAATTTGTATGACTCAATTTTATTTTTAGATAATCTTAACCCATCTTATCTAGTTGTTGCAGAAGAATATGAATTGATGGTGTGAGAGTCAATTGTAAATTTTATCTTTTTATAATGACATCTACCTTTTGTTACCGCAATGCAAAATGCCCGCCCCTCCAATACTAATTGACTCGCTGAATTCTTACCGCAATGCAAAATGCCTTGCAGCTAGATGAACCTGGATCTACTGTCTTTACCCTGCAACAAATGGTTCAATCTCAGTAATGTATTTGCTTATCTCACCAGATAGGATATAGCACCACCAATGGGAGGAAAATTGTTGTCACCAAATTACATACCATACAAGCATTCGCCATCAGGCAACATGTACAAAAGAAAAGGTGATCAACTAGCAAAAAGCCTATTAAGCCTGCATAAAGTAAAAAACATTGTATTTACAGGCACCAAATATCCTCATTTGACCTACACACAACAACAAAAATTGGACCTTGTGCTGGAACCTTGGAAGGAAACTGCAAGGAATTTGGCAGAAATAGATCATTGATGTGTTCAACCTGTGAGGTCAAGGTCTTGATGGGTTCAACGCTCCAATGCTCGGAGTGCTTAAGGTGCTTTCCTGCAGATTATCATATTGGGATGCCTCCTTCAGGAATGGTAGAAAAGTTGCATACCTTTTTTGGGTGCACTGCGGATACTTCTGCTTGGCAACTTACGTTTTGGCATACACTAGCGAACACAAATAAACAGCTTTGCAAAATAGGTGTTTCATAAGCCTATGGTTGTCCTAATCACATAACATAAATGATAGAGAGTCTATTGATCGGGGTTCGATTGCCTTTTTTGGGCTCTAATTTCAGCTAATCTAATTTTATGTATCAAATACAGAGAGGTTTGGCGTAGTTACGTCTTAGTTTGCAAGGGATGGACACTGACATTATACATTAGAAGTAGTGGTGTAAAGTGTGCCATGCCAGCACGTTAATGGCACAGCACAGCACGCTAAAATTTGGGCACAGCACAGCACGGCACGCGATAAAGCACAGCACAGGCACAGCACGCTAGCTTAGTGTGCTGTGTCGTGCTTGACTAATCGGCAGCACGGCACAGCACAGCACGCGGCACGAACAAGCACGCGGCACAGCACAGCACACCATAAAGCACAGCACAGCACGCGGCACAGCACAGCACAGCACGCGGCACGGCTAAGCACGGCACAGCACGTGTAAAGCACGGCACAGTGCACTACATTACATGTGTATTTCACACAAAAATGAAATCTACCTAGTTATTACTATTATATTTTTGTTATTTTGATTAAATTTATGACAATACATAATATCTAATTTTATTAAGTGATAAAAAAAATATTTAGAAATGTAATTGATATTGTAAATGTGTCTATTTGACGTTCATTTGATAGAAAAACAAATAACGATACAATTGTTATCACATAAAATTCAACTTATGTTTTTTTTTTTTGTTAATAAAATTGTATATTATGCAATATATAATATAAAATACAAAATTTTAATTAATTTTTTCAAAATTTATTATAATTAACTTGATAATTTATAAGATTATAAGTTATTTAAATATTTAAAAAACATTTTTTTAGGATGACGTAAATTTAGTGTGCTAGCACAGCACGGCACGGCACAGCACGCTTATTCGTGTGCCATGCCCGTGTGCCATGCCGTGCTTTGCTTTTGACTAAAAAAGCACAGCACGGCACAGCACGTTAAAATTGTTGGTACAGCACAGCACGGCACATGGCACGTAAAAGCACGCCTTCGTGTGCCATATGCCGTGCCGTGCCGGCACGTTTTACACCTCTAATTAGAAGACTATATATCAAAGATGTTTAAGGTGGAAAATTCTTCGGGGCAGATTTATTGTCCTACAATTGATCCAATCTTCTTGGAGTCTTATGAAGTTGCACCTAAATACGGTCTTAATGTATTGCTATTGTCCCACATTGATAGATAACAGGTTTAGGACCCGGTTTATAATTGCACTAGGCTAAACATCAAATTGCCAATTAGCAATGAGTTGGATGCCCTCCGGTTATAGTCCTACATGGGCTATTAGCAAAATCATATTTATATATTTCTCATATTGAGAATGTTATCTTTATTTATGTCTTTGGTGTTGTGTCATAGTCCTACATGGGCTATTAGCAAATCATATTCCATATTCAAAATGAAATCTTTAATTTATGTTTTTCGGTTGGTGTCCGGGCCTCTCCACTCATTGTTAATTGGTTTTTGTTGTTTTTTTTTTTAATTCACGTCTCATCACCTTCTCCTTTTCAAACGTGATTTATGATCCCTTCTCCTTTTCAAACTCAAATTTAAATCACGTATGCTTTATAGCATTTGGTGTTTGGCTCTCATTGTTGTAGATTTTCACACCAAAACCTATAGCTATACCCATATATGACACTTGGTATATGGCATTTGGCTCTCACCCTTGCGTTTGCTCTAACTGATCTTGATCAAGCACAAGATCAACATTTTGAGAGGAATAAAAAACTTGATTTGGTTCACAACAAGTTATGGCACCTAGACCCCTTATCCGAAAAGATCTCATCACATAGAAAACTGGACGTGATTTCGCTACGTAATGGGCCAAGCCCAGCATGATACAACAGCCGAAATTAGGCAATTTCTATCATGACAACAAGCAAGTAATTAAGCAATTGCTAAAACAGGCGATTTCCTTTTCCTAGTCTTCCTGGTACCTTGAGGCATCTATATATATATATAAGAAGGATAGCATCGTAGAGAAACACAATCTTACAGCCATCCTTACTGTTTGATACAGAGAACATTCCTCTCATTTGGCGATTTTCTATCTAACATTTTGGGTTCCAGAGTTGATCAAGTGGTGTTTCCGGCCGCGATGGATGAAAGAAAAAGAAAAAGAGCATCAGCTACATCATCCTCGAAATTGGAGGAAGAAATGAAAACGCAGAAGGAAGACATGAAACCACCAACGGATCAAGCTGCCATGGATGATGAATGGTCAGAGGGATACAGTGACTCGAGTCTTGATGAAGATACATCTGCAGATTTTTGTATCTGGGATATACAAATACCTAAAGATTCAACACCTCGAATCCAGAGACGAGTAACAGATTTTAAGGAAACACTGGAGATGCTTCTCAAAGCTGCAACAGATCATGCAGATGACTGGAATGATGTAGACAGGTCGATTAATGGCAGGAGGTCATTCCCTACTTTTAAAAACCGGTTAAAGGAATCAGGTCTGGATTGGGACAAGTGTACTGTGAGTGAGGATAATGAGATCAATCTCCTGAACCAACTCAATAGATGTTCTCTTGAAGCGCCCTCTCTAAATTTAATATCTGATTCAAACTGGGTCATGGCAAATAAGTACTTGCATAGAAGCTTGTCTTTGATGCAACTTTTGAGTGGAATTCATTTGAACTCTCAAAATGAGTTCAGCCGAGAGCAGGCTGGACTGTTAGCCTCTTTTCTGAACCACCTCATAATGATACAAATGGAGCAGCAGCTTGTCGCATACGGTTTTGCTGAGCAAATTGAACAACTGAGAAAGTCTGCCGCAGCTCCCTTACTAATAAGTGGGGAAGCCGCGGTGCTGGGGAATCTTTCTGGGGACCTTGGCGGTGCGTGTACCAAGGCTGTGGAGGAAACACTAGAGCTGATAGAAGAAGCAGTTCAGAAGCTAAATTCAGTTGGGTTTTGCAATCTTTCCAACGAAGGATCGCCACTGGAAAATCTCACCAATTGGAGGGTTCTTTCCGAATCATGCCTAGTCAGTCTTCAGTTGGATCTTATATGTGAAAAACACGGTGAAGCAATCAAACTCGGGGTAAGCTCGGATTCGTTGAATCGTCTTCACGAGGGGATTGGTTTATTATTTTCAGCGGGGGATATTCTTCTACTGGACTATGTAGCCATGCACAGAACAGTAAGTGAAATAACATTTATGCTAGGAGATGCTTTTACAAATGGTGGTGCTGGTATGAATGATCTGAGCGATGAAACCACAAACTTAGAAGAGATGGATTTCGATATGGATTTCCCTTGGGATAAGCACA
>JAJJMA010235900.1:0-24981 GCA_023529015.1 Papaver nudicaule
CAGCAATATTCGTGTTTTGTATGAGAATTTATATTCCCGTACGAACACTAGGATATTAAGTTTACTTAGGCAATAAACACCTCGAGATATCGATCAAGGTTTCAAAACCTAAACTCCCGAAAGAGTAACCTTGTCGTCCCAGTTGGAATCAAGCAGATAGATGTAGCAAGTACATAATGATATGACCGTGAAGAACGATGTACCTGCAAAGAACAAATCCAATAACAGCGATCTTGATTCCACTCAATATCTATAGTTTAGGCACACAAACCGAAAGCGACTTGCTGACAAATCCAGGTTAATAGATAAAGAGTATGTTCTAATCACAACGATCTAGAGTGGCCTTATATCAGAAGAGAAGGACCTTAGAATAAACAAGATCGTTAGGTTTGATAGACGTGATAGAACAGAACACGAGTACAATACAAAGAAGACTAGTAAACATAAACTAGTTTCCCGTAAGAGGTACTTCTAGGCTTCTCGATCCCGAGAGAAGACTTTCACGCAATTCTAGACCGAGAGCAAAAGCTCAAAGGTAACTGAAAAGAAAAGCGGCAACATAAGCTAACAATTCCGAAGAAAGAGCTTGGCCAAGGGGATTAAAGCTTTCAGGAGAGATACCACTCCTATTTATATTGACTAAGGCTTTAGCTTTGAAATGAGGCAAAGTTTAATTTCGGAAATTCCACAAAGCACATTTATATATTAGTTCTGAAATTCACCATTTAGTCTCATAGCATTTAATGAGAACTAATACTCTAGGATTTTACATTTAAGAAAAATATATTCCATAAAGAAAATATATTTTCGAAACATGTTTAGCCAAGAGCAATCAAAGCAAATAATATCTTAAGGTATATTTGGATATTTCTTATTAATTCGAAATATGGTGCTTACCAAATATGATCCCTGGGAAAGATCTCAATTCGAAAACGTGTCCTTAGTTTCGAAAATCTCCTTAGATATTTTTACTTCCAAATGTCGTCACCAACTTTATAATGTCGACATTACTTCTTTGGTATTGCTGGGCTAACCAGACGAACCTAGGTGGAAGTGGGATCTGGTCCAACGTGGTTCAACGTTCTGCATAAACGCATCATAACAAACGTGGACAAAGCCTTGTGTGTTAATCTTAAGTGAACACATTGGTTCAGAGTTCCGAATTACGCAAATAGATATACCATTGGAAGTACGGTGCGAGATTCCACGAGTAACTAGCAAAATGTTAAATCTCCAGAATTCTTGATTCCAATATAGATGTCACGTTAATGATATCCAAGAATTCAAATCAAAACATCAAATGAAAAATCAAATGAATATTTGATCAAGTAGTAAAGCATACGAAGATTTAATCACGTACAGTATTGATCCGTAATCATGTGTCCACTAACTAGAGCGACTAACCATTTTCCAGGTGATGACTCAATCCCACTTAGTTATACATTAAAGATGAACGAATTCAAACTTCAAAACGAGAATATCAAACTCATTAATTCGCTGAAGCACAAATCAAAAATGTAGAGTTTGAACTTCGAAGATACGCATTCTGAGTCAACCTTATTCAGGTTTCGAAACGTACGTCAGTTTTGGCAGAAACCAAATTAAGGTTTCGGAACCTAAAGTTCATTATATGACCGGAACTTATTTAAGGTTCCCAAATCAAGTTTCCATATAGCGAAACCTAAAGCTTGGTTTCGAAATCTAGATTCTGTTTAACAAAACCTTGTTTAAGGTTTCGAAACAAGAAACACATATTAAATTCTCTACAAATGTTTGGTGTCGAACTTGAGAGTCCATGTGGTCGAAAATAGTTTCACCATGGGGTTTCCCGGTTCACATAAACCTTTAGGAAACCCCAGGGTCTTTTCCACCTTTTAGATCTCACATGGTCAAGGCACATTGGCCTCGATTCTCAAGTCACTGTCAGCCACACAAACATAGTTTCGAATCTGTTATATCTCATTGGTCACATTATTTAAGTTTCGGACCAATAACTTATGAATGCGAAAACCAGATTATGGTTTCGAAATCAACGTCAAGTTTTATCAAAACCTACATAGAGGTTCAAACGTTGAAAATTCATAAGCTGAGATACACAAATATGGTTTCGGAATCCAGAAGTGAGATATGGCATATAAGATGTTCATATACATAATCAAATGAATGATCCAGAACTTCAGAGTTCAGAGCCAAACCACGACGTCATATTCGAATCTCAGAAACATTAGTATTTTGAGTCTACACAAGATAAGTGTGAGTCACGATCTCTCTTACATTGGCTCATATAAATGTATGCAATCAATCCGACAGAGCCAGACTAGGTAAGAAGAGACACAATACTGTGATGGATCAAATCCCGTATTACTACCGAGATAACATCACATTGCTATATCCAACTCGAAAAGGTTTTAGGAAAAACCTTTATATTAACTTAGAGACGAAGAAAAAAAGAAAGCTCTAAGCAATATTGGAACGTCATATCTACACACTAATACCACAAGTGGTAAAGCGGAGTTATCATAAGACACACTGATCACAAGTGATCAAGTCATAATGTAAAGCTCAAGCTGAGAGTTATGTTTATGTCTTTTGTAGCACAAATGTAAAAGATAATGGAATCGCGTTATTTAGATTCACTAACCTGTTGAATGATGAAGCCGGATGTCTTCGTTTGATCTTCAGTCTTTCTTCAACTCTTCAACCAGTGATTCTAAATCCTACCAAAATCTTCCACAACCTAAAGCTAACTCTCTCACATGACTTCACCTAAATGTGTGTTGTTTAGCGGTCGAGTTTTGATCACTAAAGTTGACAACTAAGCTTGACATACCAACACTTAGTGAGGTTGACCGAACCATGCTCTAACAAGTGGCATTCCCTAACTATTGTTCAAGTAAACAAATAAATAAAATCAAATTGATTGAATTTGTCTTCAATTGGAATCCATTTCGGTCGGCCCTTCACCATGATTTTGAGCGGTTATCTAGTGTAACTTTACCAAGCAATCATATATATGAATTGTCGACAAAGGTTTCTGATGCCATCTTTTAGTGACAAGGGTACCTTCAAAAATATCCATGTGCAACAATATTACGAAGTGATGACGGTTCTATTCAATCGATAGTAATGCATGGATTTTTCATGACTTCACCGATTCAAATGAAACCCAGTGGATACAAGAAAGTTGAAAAGTGAGACTTCAATAACGGGAAAGTGCTGCAATGCAGTACGTACGGAGCTCAAAATTGTTGTGGAAGTTTCTTTATTGAGCTGATTAATTCCAGAATGATGGGATCCTTCTGCTCCTAATATTTCCTGCACGACAAAATTCGTTAGAGTTGTTTTCCAACGGTACCTTTCAACATCACCAGGTTAAGGAGAATGTCGAGTTTAATGGCATGGACATCACCACTATTGGTTCCAATATTCATGCAGTTTCATGTCTTTAGTATGACTTATAGAAGCTTTAGAAAAATCATGTTGTTTGTCTGTAAAGGAAAGTAATGTGAACACGGTGTTCTGTAGAAACTGGAAAATATGATGCAAAATTTTGATGCTTTTTATTTGAGTATATGCCGTGTAATTCCTAAATAGCAGAAGATTTGCATTTTTCGCGCGATGAATGGAAGATATGTATTCTCAGGAAATTGAATTATGTATGGCAGCAGTGAAATTGTACAAATGGGTCTTACAATCGATACATGGTCTCTCTAATCTAGAGTTAAGATTTTGTTAAAGAAAAGTGACAAATGCGTTTTACTGGGAACAAATTTTAAGTGACATATCTAACATTAGTTCAAAAATAAAATTTTATTTCTCGCTATCATTTACATGATGGCAAATTATATTACAAAGAAATAAGTCGTCAAAGGCACGGGGCGTACCTAGTCTATATGATAAGCCATAATGGTGTTTTTGAGGTTGGATGACATCCGTATTTTGGGGAGCCAACTAGCGGCTCAGATTCAATCTCTAGATCTCTACATTTTCTCTCTTTATCTGTTGACACTCCCTCACATTCTCATTCTTCTTTCAGGCGTTACGCATCTTTAATGGCATTATTCTACGCGTTTATGAAGTGACTGAATGTGTAGGTTAATGAGAAAGAGTTACGGCTTAGTCGAACTTTCTCTCTCCTCTCTGAAGCGAATTCAATCCTCATCAATCATCGCAAAATCCTTGATTCTTAAACTTTCAATCCTATATCCATAGTATAATTTCCTAATCATTAAATCTTTCACTTAATTATGTGATTTGTTTCCCACTAAAGATGGTTTCTTAATCCAATTGTTGGAAATCTTGCAATAATTAAATAGATGTTAGATGTATCAAGTAATATATAAAAGACTGAATCTTAAACAAACCCTAAAGCTTCTACGAGGACAGAGCCGCCTGTTCAACAAACTGCCCTTAACACAATAGCTCGCGGGTACACTCAAAGAGAGTGATGCTATACCCCTACAACGAGGATGTGTCCAGGATAGAACTGCCCGATGTGTGAATGTCAGCACAACAATCAACACCCAATCATGAACTTAGCTACGAAGGGAGGAAGGAAATAAACAAGCAATGCGCGCAAAACAAAGCAAGAAGAGGGGAAAAGAAGACGGGATAGTAGCCGCTTCTGGGATGATTGGAGAAGAGAAAATCGTCTTGTATTTATAGGAGAAGATATTAGGGTATACGTCTAAGGTTACTTGCAAAAGAATTTTCGATTACTTGTAAAACAAGGAGAGAAAATTAAGCGTTAAGGAAACCAATGTAAATCAGGAAATCGGATTTTACCCAAAATAAAACTCCTCTTCACCGCGTGAAGGTTTTCTCCCATAAATAAAAATCCCTTAATACAGTAGAAAATATTAAAGGCGGTTTAGGTACTTGGTTGACACGCACAAGTGTGCTTTGGGCATCAGGGATAGCAATGTCTTTTTTAACCCACCCCCACCCATAAGAATAGGAAAGCTCCTTACTCATATGGTGGCATTCACCTTTAGTTTTAACCCATATGGAACTAAATCTAAAGACATTTCATTCACTCAAGAAAATGAGTAAGAATCCTAGTGACCCTTAGGTCACAAGATCAATTCACACCAAGACCAAATAAAAACATGAAAAACCCCATTTTCTCCAACAATCCCCCACATGAATGAAATCTCGATAAAAATCAGAGTACGGAATCCTCCGCATAGGTAAAGGTGGCCAAAGGCTTGAACCTTTACTTTAGTGAGTAATTACCGAAGTTACTTGATGAGTACAGTGAATGCGATGTCTTGAACTGCCAGCGTTGAGTGTAACTCTGCGATAACCACCACATGGTATCATCCTGACGTCGCTAAGTTCGTGCCGTTGTGTCCATTTTGGCTTGGACTTATCCCGTTTCTCAGAATGCTCTAGAGAACCAGCTCAAGTTCTCATAGGAAGTGGCCCACTTCCACATTCAGATAGGTGAGCTTCCATTAAGAGTGCTACTGCTAGCCACACCCCACTTCAATCTTAAATTGAAACTATGGAACTCATTAAGACTTATTAAAAGTCATCCTTTACTCACAGTCATACACTATCACATAAACACCATAGGGAGGGACTGAATAAAATTCAAGATTAAAATTCTCTGATAGTGCCTAGCTCTTCATCACTACAGGTTAGTTGTCTCATTCGAAACCTTATCCGTGGGATCTCCAGTCGTAAGGTTGAGTGTCCCCCATAATGACTTTTAATTAGTTGAGCTTAAGTCCTATCCCCCTCGATGCACTACTAACTTTCTCTTTGCCCAATCCTTTCGTCAAAGGATCCGCGATATTCTTCTCTGACTTTACATAGTCCACGGAAATAACGTCGGTCGAGATTAGTTGCTTTAACGTATTATGCCTACGACGTATATGTCTATACTTTCCATTATACATGCTGTTCTTACTTCTAGCGATCGCAGATTGACTATCACAGTGTATAGATATAGCTGGCACAGGCCTATGCCAAAGAGGAATGTCTTCTAAAAAGCATCTTAGCCACTCGGCTTCCTCTCCTGCTTTATCTAACGCTATAAACTCAGACTCCATAGTGGAACGAGCAATAACAGTCTGCTTGGAAGATTTCCAAGAAACAGACCCCCCAGCTAGAGTGAATACATATCCACTCGTAGACTTAGACTCTTCTGAGTCTGCTATCCAGTTTGCATTACAAAATCCCTCAAGGATACCAGGATAACCTTCATAGTGTAAACTAAAGGTCATAGTGTACTTTAAGTACCGCAACACTCTAATAAGTGCATCCCAATGCATCTGCCCTGGATTACTTGTATACCTGCTTAACCTACTCATAGCATAGGCAATGTCTGGCCTCGTACAGTTCATCAAATACATCAAACTTCCTATGACTCTTGAGTATTCAAGTTGGTTAACGCCTACACCCTTATTCTTCTTAAGATGACAAGAAGGATCGTACGGTGTACAAACAGGTTTACAGTTAAACTGATTATACTTCTTAAGCACTGACTCTACATAATGAGCTTGACTTAAACTATATCCCTTAGAATTTCTTCTAATTTTCATCCCTAAGATGACATCTGCAGGGCTAAGTCTTTCATGTTAAAGTTCTCATTAAGTATTTTCTTAGTGGAGTTAATCACATCTATGTTTGTACCTAATATGAGCATATCATCAACATACAAGCATACAATAACACAGGCATCCTCAACAAGTTTAGTATAAACATACTTGTCAGACTCGTTAATTCTAAAACCACTAGATATCATCACATAATCAAATTTTTCATGCCACTGTTTAGGTGCTTATTTAAGTCCATATAAAGATTTCATCAGTTTGCACACTTTGTTTTCACAACCTTTCACAACAAAGCCCTCAGGTTGTTCCATGTAGATTTCTTCATCTAAGTCACCATTTAAAAAAGCTGTCTTTACATCCATTTGATGTATCTCAAGGTTATAAACAGCAGCTATAGCAATTAACATCGTAATGGAGGTAATTCTAGTCACGGGTGAATAGGTGTCAAAGAAATCTTCTCCTTCTCTCTGTTTGTAGCCTTTAACTACCAACCTAGCCCTGTACTTCTCTACAGTTCCATCTATCTTACGTTTCCTCTTGAAGATCCATCTACAACCTAAGGCTTTAAACCCTGGTGGTAAATCTACTAACATCCAGGTTCCGTTTTTGATAATGGAATCGATTTCATCAACTGTAGATTCTTTCCAGAAAGGAGCTTCAGGACTAGACATCACTTCAGCATAAGTCTGTGGATCAGTCTCAGCTAAGCAAGTGACATGGTCAGGATAGGTTTTCTCAATTCTAACCCTTTTACCTCTTCTAGGTTCTACTCCTGACTCAGGTTCATTTCCCTCTAAAGGTATTGGCTGACTAGTTGTCGGCAAGTCTAGGATATCATCTAAACATCTCTTACGAGTGTCAGGTTTCATAGGAAAAATATTTTCAAAGAACTCAGCATCCCTAGACTCCATAACCGTATTCATACCAATTTCAGCATTATCAGAACTCACAACCTTAAACCTATAAGCACTAGTATGCTCAAGATAACCAATGAAAACACAATCAACGGTTTTGGGTCCTATCTTAGTTCTCCTAGGAGGAGGAATGGCAACCTTTGCCAGACACCCCCACACTTTGAAGTAATCATAGGATGGTTGTCTACCTTTTCATAACTTATATGGAGTTTTACTTCCTGATCCTTTAAAGGGTACTCTATTCGGGATATAGCAAGCCGAGAGGATGGCCTCCCCCCACAAGTTCGCAGGTAATCCTGAACTAATCAACATGGCATTCATCATCTCTTTAAGGGTACGGTTCTTACGTTCAGCTACACCATTGGATTGTGGTGAATAGGGGGCCGTAGTCTCATGTATAATACCATGTTCTAAGCAAAATTCTCCTACAGGAATTTCATACTCGCCGCCTCTATCAGACCTTATGGTTTTAATGGTAACACCCAACTGGTTTTCAACTTCACGTTTGTGCATCTTAAAGGCTTCTAAGGCATCATCCTTACCTCTAAGCAAATATACCTGACAGTATTTAGTACAATCATCTATGAATGTGACAAACCATTTTTTACCGTTTCTAGTTTGAACTGACTTCATGTCAACCAGGTCTGAATGAATTAGATCTAAGGGTTTAGTATTTCTCTGGACATTCTTGGGGAATGATTTCTTAGCATGCTTAGATTCTACACAAATTTCACATTTATATTCTCTATCTTTAGTGAATTTGGGTATGCAGCCTACGCTAGCCAATTTATGCATTGAGTCATAGTTTACATGACCAAGTCTACCATGCCAAACATTCAATGACACACACAAGTAAGCAGAAGAATCATTCATTTTCATCTCATCAAGGTTTACATTAAGCTTATAAAGACCCTCTGTCTTATAACCCTTACCCACATAATCCTTTCCCTTAGTTACTACAACTTTTCCAGATTGTATTGTAATTTTAAAACCCTTATCATCTAAAACACCACATGAGACGAGATTCTTGCAGATGTCTGGAACATGTAGGACTTCATTCAATGTGAGAGTCTTTCTTGATGAGAGCTTCAGCCCGACCTTTCCCTTTCCTGCAACATCTGCTGCAGATGAGTTACCCATATAGAGTTTCTCGCCTTCCCCTACCCTCTGGTAGGAGGTGAACATGTCTCTGTTTCTACAGACATGCTTGGTAGGTCCAGGGTCTACCCACCAATCCTTCACATTGCTTACCATATTGCATGCAGACACCGTGCCAGAAAACTCGTCTCTTCTCTTCTCAACCAGATTAGCATTATTCTTCTTATTAAGGTCTTTACGTTGTCTACAGTCTTTAGTCATATGACCAGCTTTACCACACGCATAGCAATCACCTTTAATACTTTTAATAATGCCAGATTCAGGTCTACGAAAAGTACCTTTGTTCTTTGGAGGACCACGCTTACCACCATGTTTGCTGGTTTCACCTTTGTGTTCAGAAACATGAGCTTTGTTCGACATATCTTTGTCCTTAGCAGACGAAACAACTTTGTCTTTGGAGCACAGCATCTCTTCAACTTGAATCTTCTTACCCAATTCAACCATATTGATCTCTCCAGTTTCATGTCTCAGCTTTCTCTTGTAATCAGACCACGATGAAGGTAACTTTTCAATCACAGGAGACACTTGAAAAGTATCGTCAATCACTATACCTTCAGCAAGAATTTCACCGATGATTTTCTGTAGTTCCAGGAATTGATCAACCACAGGTTTGTCATTCGTCATCTTGAAATCCAGGAATTTGGCTACCAGGAATTTCTTCGCTCCAGCGGTTTCAGCTTGATACTTTGCTTCTAGTGCAGCCCACAGATCAAAAGCATAAAAGTTTTCTTTTGCATTGTAAAAATCATACATAGTATCCTCCAGACGGTTAAGAATATGATTCTTAGCCATGTAGTCGCCTCTTGTCCATTCGCCAACCCTGTCATCATTGGCCTTCTCTTCTTCAGTCAAAGCATCATCAAACGACGTCGTCACATATTCATTCAAGCTGTGGAAGCTCAGATAAAACAGCATCTTGGATTGCCATCTCTTGAAATCTTTCCCGTTGAACTTCTCTGGTGCTTCAACATCATTCTTTCCCATTGTTACAAGACGATTATTATTGTGTTAAGATTGTTGGAAATCTTGCAACAATTAAATAAATGTTAGATGTATCAAGTAATATATAAAAGACTGAATCTTAAACAAACCCTAAAGCTTCTACGAGGACAGAGCCGCATGTTCAACAAACTGCCCTTAACACAATAGCTCGCGGGTACACTCAAAGAGAGTGATGCTATACCCCTACAGCGAGGATGTGTCCAGGATAGAACTGACCGATGTGTGAATGTCAGCACAACAATCAACACCCAATCATGAACTTAGCTACGAAGGGAGGAAGGAAATAAACAAGCAATGTGCGCAAAACAAAGCAAGAAGAGGGGAAAAGAAGACGGGATAGTAGCCGCTTCTGGGATGATTAGAGAAGAGAAAATCATCTTGTATTTATAGGAGAAGATATTAGGGTATACGTCTAAGGTTACTTGCAAAAGAATTTTCCATTACTTGTAAAACAAGGAGAGAAAATTAAGCGTTAAGGAAACCAATGTAAATCAGGAAATCGGATTTTACCCAAAATAAAACTCCTCTTCACCGTGTGAAGGTTTTCTCCCATAAATAAAAATCCCTTAAAACAGTAGAAAATATTAAAGGCGGTTTAGGTACTTGGTTGACATGCACAAGTGTGCTTTGGGTATCAGGGATAGCAATGTCTTTTTTAACCCACCCCCACCCATAAGAATAGGAAAGCTCCTTACTCATATGGTGGCATTCACCTTTAGTTTTAACCCATATGGGACTAAAACTAAAGACATTTCATTCACTCAAGAAAATGAGTAAGAATCCTAGTGACCCTTAGGACACAAGATCAATTCACACCAAGACCAAATAAAAACATGAAAAACCCCATTTTCTCGAACACCAATTTCGTTTTATGTGCATAAAAATCCACTTATCTTTTTTATTTTCATCTTTGTTCTTGTGTATTTTCTCTTCCAGACTCTCTCTAGTTTCTAGGCATCAATCATTAGCATCATCAACTATTTAATCATGTGAAACCTTAATTCAATATTGATTGGTCTGGCTATTCCTTTTCTCTGTATCAATCATTGGAAAGTGAATTCAATCATTAACTCTGGTTTTCTGTTCTTAGGTTTAATTTTTAATATCCCTAAGTGGTTTAGGGTTTCACTTTCAGTTTTATAGTATTCTTCCATCTGTTCTCTTCGTTTTTTTGACTCCACGATATCCGCTAATCCCATTCCTCCATTATCTTTTATCAGTTACAATTTTTAATGCATTAATGCCTGCAGTTATATTCATCAACCGTTTATCACATGAATTCCACGATTAAGTAACTGCTCATAACTGTTTTAAATAGGTCTATCTGATCCTTTTTAATAGCCTTCTCAGGGTGCTCTATTTTCTTTCATCACCGCCTTTTCACACCCAATTCTCTTCACTCAATCCACAATGAATTCAAATGATCACTATAACCCAATTTCATCAAGTCTTTCATCTTCTGATCTCCTCCAACAGTTTGCTGATCTACTCTCTAATGAAGCCTTTTCTTCTCGAATTAATGTAAACACCAACATTCCTGGTATCGAATTAAATCACCTCAATTGCCTAGTTCTTAAAATAATTTCTCCCAAAACCTTCACTTTATCAATCGTTAGAGAAATTGTGCAGAAAACATGGAAGAGAACTCACGTCATTTATGTAACCACCTTCACGGATGAAACTTATCTAGTTAAATTTGAATCCTCGGCGGATGCAAGAATGATTCTAGATGGTACTCCTTGGATAATCAAAGATGATCTGTTTGCAGTTGAAGCTTGTGGTCCAAACAAATTGCCTAAGGAATATGAGTTCAAATATGTTGAACTTGGTTTACAAGTCCATGGTCTTCCAGTAGAAAATTTAACTAGTCAATTTGTTTTTGAATTGGTTTCTCAGATTGGTCCCACTAGACCAATTCCAACTTTCGAAAGCAAAACATGGGGTAGATTTGCCAGAACCAAAACATGTATCGACATCACTCGTCCTCTTCCTCAATCCATTGGCTTCCCTCTACCCTGGTATGCTTCACTATGCTCTTGAACTAAGATTTGATCGTCTCCCAAGATTTTGTCTATTTTGTGGTTTTATTGGCCACTGGATGAAACACTGCCCCAAGCTCAATGAGTTGAAGGATCGTATCTACAACAATTATCCGGAAAATCTTCATCTGGATCTGTTAAATATGCTTCAGCCAAACTACAAAGCTTCCATAAATGCTTCCTCTAGGGCGAGAGACCAATCTGCTTTATCTATGGAATACCTAACTAAGGACAATCAATACAATGCTCCACATTGTCATAATGTTCCTTTTGCTCCTTCGATCAATTTTGGATTTTTTAATCTTTTCTCTCTCTTGCTCCGGTTTTCAAGGAGGGGAAATTTTTTTCGAAAAAATATTCACGTTTCTTTTTAGGGTTTTACAAGCTTTCAGTCCATTCTTGATCATCTGTGGGTGATTAAGGATGGATGATCAGGGAAAAATCAATGACAAAGGAGGTACTACATATGCTGAACAAGTGAAGGGGAAGAAACCGTATTTAATACAACCTGATGACCTAAAAGATATGACGGCTGTAGAAAGCTTTAATGGTGAACCATCACTGGAAGTACCAGCTGAATTAACAAAGGAAGGATGCGAGATTTTTGAGCACAGCTTAATTGGACGTTTAAATTTTAATGGGCTGAAATTGAACAACGTGAGGAAGATGTTGATAGAGCAATGGAAGATAGATGACGCTAAATACAAATTAGCACTTATGTCACGAGGTTTTTTTTATAATAAAGCTTACATCAAAGGAGGACAAGGATCGAGTATGGCATGGGGGATCTTGGGTTGTAGAGAAACAGATTCTGCGAGTTCAAAACTTTTACACGAGCTTTGATCCTGAAAGACAGAGAACTTCTAGAACTACAGCATGGGTTAGCTTTCCAGGGCTGTACGTTGAGCTGTGGAATAAAAAGATCCTTATTGCTTTGGCAAAGATTGTAGGTAGGCCTATAGCTATTGATCAAAAAACCTTGGATCATGATTTCGGGAACTATGCGGCGGTGCTGATTGGCATAGACTTTGCAAAACATATTCCTGAAAGAATTCAAATAAAAGCAAATGGCAAAGTGTTTTGACCGTGAATACATCAACTTATGTTCCCATTGTAAGATTATGGGACATAAGTTTGAGAATTGTAATGTAGCTAGGAAGATTATCGGGAATCCTAACCAGATGGTGGTTTATACAGCAAACAAAAATCCTACAGCAAACCAGAAACCTTCAGCTGGTGCGGCTCCTAATATGGGTTTGGTTGTAACTGATGCGTGTCCTAATGTTAAAACAAATCCAAATGGTACTTCAGTTCCGAGTGCGAGTAATGTTTCTGTTTCTTCTAGTACTGCTAGGATTCCGAGTTATAATAAAAATAATGAACAGCTAATGCTTGAATGGCGTAAGGTGGGCAGTAGGAATAAGAGTATTTCAGCTCCTGGAAGCCCAAAAAAACATGGGATTTACTAATCCAAATAGGTTTGCGGCTTCGAATACAGATGAAGAAGTTGGGGTTACAGTAGAGGAGGGTGAAGTCATTAAGGAGGGTAGCACTGTTGAAGTTACGAGCATCGAAACAAATGCTTTGCCAGCAAAAAATTTTCTACCAAGACGTGTGCTAAATAATAAAGAGTGTTTAGATGGAGATGTGGCTTATCTGGAAACAAACAAAGAGAAGTGGGCGGAGGCACTGGAAGAACTGCAGAGAATTGAGGTGGAAAATTTAGCTAAGAAAGCAGCTATAAGGGCACGTTTGGATGAGAAGAAAGCAACCAGGGATCTAAACCAGGATGATACCGTGGATACTCCTGAATCTGACGAGCGTATTTTTTCAGCTTTAGAAGGTTCTTCTTTGGCTACCAAAGTGTGTCAGGGGCATTCTCCAAGGCTGGAAAAAACAGTTGAAGACACGGTGATCAAAGATGTTAATGTGAAATCTGTAGCTCAGACTTACAGGGCCTCGGGTGTTCATGTGAAGTTAAACAGCAAACCATCCAATAGTTTATAATGCGTGCAATCTTTTGGAATATCAACGGGGTTGCGAAGGAAACATCTGGTTTCAAGTTACGTCAGTTAATTCATGAGTATAATCCTTCTATTATTTGCATAGCTGAGCCAAGAGTGGCGGTCTCATCTCGACTGGTGGCTAGGCTCAGATTAGATGTGGAAGGTTTTAATGCAGATATAATCCATAATTCAACTGATTATAGGATTGGTAATCTATGGATTCTATGGTCTACAAACTTAGCTCGTCCCATGATTGTGAACTCAAGTAGGCAAGCGATTACAATTGAGTCTGAAGGTGTTTTGATTTCTTTTGTCCATGCTAGTTCGGTTCCAACTACTAGAAAAATGTTATGGAATCAGCTAAACTTGAATAATTTGAACAAGCCATGGCTTATTATGGGGGGATTTTAATTGCGTTATTCGTGCCGATGAAAAGAAGGGTGGTTACCTCCTAATACTTCTGCTATTAATGAGTTTAGTGCTTGGATGGATGACAATAGTCTCTTTGAGGCTCATGCTTTAGGTAGCAAATTTACTTGGGCTAATGGACGACATGGTGCTGCTCGTATTGTATGTAAGCTTGATCGTGCTATTATTAATGCTGCTTGGCTAAATTTATTTGAGAATTGGCGGTGTAAAGCTCTTCCTAGGGAAGTTTCTGACCATTCTACTTTATGTGGGTTCCCATTCACTGTTGATAGTCCTAAAAGAACTCCATTTCGTGTTCAGAAGATGTGGTTTAATCACCCGGATTTTCTTAGAATGGTTCTCGACAGTAAGAATGAGGTACTAATGGGTTCTCCAGCTTATATTTTCACGGCTAAGTTGAAGAGACTCAAACTTGTTATGAAACTTTGGAATCCGGAGGTTTTTGGTAATATTTATACTCGTCCAAATCAGGTCGAAAGACAACTAGAGGTTGCTACTTTGGTTTCTGATGAGGACCCATCTGATGTTGAGAAGTTTAACAAGGTTAAGGATGCTAAAGCATTGGTTTATGACACTAGATGCCAAGTGTCTACCATGTTAAAGCAAAAATCCAGAAATAAATGGATTATGGATGGTGCTAGCAATACGAATTTTTTTCATAATAATATTCGTGTAAGACGCAGTAGAAATACTATTTCTGAGCTAGTTAATGGTGATGGCACAATTACAGACCAAATCAGCTGAAGGAGCATATTGTGAATCACTACATTGCTAAGTTTAATGGGGATAATTCTATTCTTGATGACTCTTTATTTGATGTTGATCATGCTATAATTAGTGAAGAGGAAAAACTAGCAATGGATGCCATCCCTACTGTAGAAGAAATCCGTAGTGCTGTTTTTGATTTGGATGCAGATAGTTCCCCTGGTCCAGATGGTTTTGCAGGATTCTTTTACAGGCACTGTTGGGATATTATCAAGGATGATTTGTTTGCAGCCATTATATATTGTTGGCAATTACAGAAAATTCCCAATGGTGTTAATTCAAGCCTCATCATGTTGCTCCCAAAGGTAAATGAAGGTAATTCTCTCAAGGACTATAGACCTATTGACTTGAGTAATTTTTTCTTTAAGATTTTCACAAAAATTCTGGCTACTAGACTTGGTGGAGTCTTGGGGAAATTAATTTCTGACGAGCAGGTTGCTTTTATGAAGGATAGAAACATTCACGAAAATATTAGTCTGGCTTCTGAACTAGTGAATGAAATTGATATCAAAAGGAAGGATGGCAACCTGGGCTTGAAACTTGATATAACTCAAGCTTTTGACACTGTAAGCTGGAACTTTATCATTGAGGTGTTTAAAAGGTATGGGTTTTCTGATTCTTGGTGTGCCTGGATTCTCTCTATTCTTCGTTCTGCGAGAATTTCTATTCTGGTTAATGGGAGTCCCGAGGGATTCTTTACAATTGATAGAGGATTACGGCAAGGTGACCCATTATCTCCTTTAATTTTTGTGTTAATTGAAGATGTTTTGAGTAGAAATATTTCAAAACTCTTTAAGGAACGCAAAATGAATTATATGGTGACTCGAAAAGGTATTTCCCCGACTCATTTATTTTTTGCAGATGGTATTATGATCTTTTGCAAGGGGAATATGAAAAGTGTGCGTAATCTGGTTGATTTGTTGGAAAGATATCGCATGGCTTCGGGTCAAACTGTTAGCAGGCAAAAAAGCAAGCTCTACTATGGAGGAGGATCAATGGGAAGACGTAGAGCCATTTTTAATTTCTTGGGTATGGGTTTAGCCTCGTTTCTTGATAGATATTTGGGTGTTAAAGTTATGCCTGGAGCAGTAAAATACAATCATATTTCTAATGTGGTTGATAAAATCAAGGATCAGCCGGCAGGTTGGAAAGGGAGACTTTTATCTTTTCAAGATAGAGTTGTTCTTGTAAAATCAGTGATTTCTAGCTACTCTTTGCATAATATGGCGGTTTACAAGTGGCCTCAAAAATTTATTCGCCAGTGTGAACGAGCAATTGCCAATTTTATTTGGACAGGAGATAGTCAAGTGAGTAGAGCTGTCATTGTTTCTTATGATAAGATTTGTTCCCCTTATTCTGAAGGTAGTTTGGGTCTTACAAGAATGCGGGTCATGAACAAGGCAATGCTGATGAGGCTTTGGTGGAACATAAAAAACTCCAACAAGGTTTGGGCGAATTTTCTAAAAGCCAAGTTTTTGAAGAAAAATGGGGCTTTAGTTGACTATTATACCAGGTCTTCTATTCTTCCAGGTATTCGGATGATTTATAAAGAAGTTGAAGGGAACACGACAACTATTATTGGAGATGGTCGCTCTACTTCTTTATTTTTTGACATATGGTGTGCTGATTTTAGCTTGGCGGAGTTCTACAATATGCCAGATTCCGAAAGAACCAATTTTAAGTCACGAGTGAGCGACTTGATTGTCGAAAACTTGTGGGTTATACCAAATAATATTTCTAACCTTCTTTTAAATGCAGGAATAAGTTGTGAACAATTGCAAAGTCCTATGGGGGTGCCGATTTACTTGTATGGAAGCCAGATGCGAAGGGTGTATTTAGCGTGGCATCAGCAAGAAACTTAGTACGGAGAAATTTCGAGGAGTTCAGGCCTGCACGGCTACTGTGGGGAAAAGAAATTCATCCTTCTTTGGCTGCGCAAAACTGGAAGATCGAAAGAAAAGCATGTGCAACGGTAGACTTGGTTAAAACAAGGTTTGGTATTCCCATTCCTAATAGATGTTGCGTCTGCAAGAAGGAGGAAGAGAGTTTGGGGCATATACTTTGGAGGTGTGACTTTGCACAGCTGTATGGGTTTGGATTTCTAGTGTATTTCAGATACAACCTTTACAGGATTTACAGCTGTGTTATGCTCAATCAATGGGACGCAGTAGGATGGATAGAGACCTATGGTTTCTGGCGGTTTTGGCGGTAAGATCTGAGCTGTGGAGGAATAGAAATAAGCTAGTGTATAAGCAAAGAAGGGTGTCAGAAATTCAGTTCAGGCTGCGCATCTTCCAGGTGATTTCAGAATTTTCTGTCAGGCTAAAAGGAGTCATGTTTAACACTGCAGAAGACTTGGTTTTGTTGGATTTTTTTCGTGTGAAGCTTAGAGGTGTGAAGACGTCAGTTCCGTTGGAAGTTTTCTGGACGCCACCAGCTGAAGACGAGCTCATGATTTGTGTTGACGGGGCAGCAACAGGAAATCCAGGTCAGGCGGGTCTGGGAATTATAGCACGGGATTTCAACTCAACTGTTTTGGGTGCTTATTCATTGGGTCTGGGCATCAAATCAAATTTTATAGCGGAAGTTTTGGGCATGGTAGTAGGGCTTGAATGGGCAGCAAATTGGGGCATACGAAACATCTTAATTCAATCAGATTCCAAGAGCGCCATTCAGGCTTGTGCTGGGAATTCCTTGCCGTGGTTTTTAATCAGTAGATGGCGGGCAGTGAAAAAGTTTTACGACAGGATAAGATTAGTCCACAACTATAGAGAGGCCAACTTTTCGGCAGACACTATGGCTAAGAGGGGATGTCAATTACATGAAGGGATTAGTAACAATTATGTTGGGCGACCTGATTTTCTATTTGACATTGAGCTTCCTTATGTTCTTTATTATCGATTTTCGTAGCTTGCAAGTTTTTGGGACACAATGTCTCTTTTCTTGAAGCTACTTTTGTGTAATATATCCTTGTAATTATTCGATTTCATTAATACAATTTTGGGACTTACCAAAAAAAAGTTCCTTTTGCTCCTTCAAGAGTAGAGCAAACAAGTACTTTTGATAATCCAAGAGTCATCTTTCCAGAGAAGCAATTTTCTGCAATTGAGAAGACTTCCAAAATTCATCCTGACACTACTAATACTATTAGGGCTGATTTCTCATATGTCTCAAGGATGCTTAGATCTGAAATTCATATACCTAACTCTCCAATTACGATCCCCGAGAGAATGTTTGATTCTTCGTCAGAGAAATCTCAAAGGGAAGAACATCCTTCGGCAAGAGCAGATAGAGGTAAACAAATTCAGTACTATGCTTCTTATCCTGAAAATATCTCAAGTCAAAAGCAACTTACCTTGGCTAATTCCAGCCGTACTCACTGGAAGAATTTAGCTAGAACTGTTTTGGAAAAAATCACTGATGGAAATCGATCAAAGAGAGCACAAGATGCAACTTATCTCTCCAAGAACTCTAAAAGACCAAAAGTTGCTAAGAAGAACAACTCTTCTTCTTCTGATTCAAATGGTACTGCGGCAAGCCCTCAACAACCGCATCATAAATGTTAATATTTTCATGGAATTGTTGGGGTTTGGGGAATAACCCAACAATTCGAACTCTTCATTCATTCCTCCGTGGTACAAATCCCTCTGTGTTGTTCTTATCAGAAACAAAATTGTCTGAAGCTTTATCGAATCAGAAAATTTCTCAATTTGGATTTGAGAATCATCATATTGTACCATCTATAGGGAGAAGTGGTGGTCTCTGGCTTCTTTGGCGTGACTCGGTAGACCTAGAAGTTATTTTCTCTTCTGCAAATCCATGTTAAGATTCGTAATGATGGCGGTAGAGCACCATGGCATTTATTTTGCATTTATGGTCCTCCCAAGACTTCTGACAGAGATTCTTTCTGGAGAAATACAATTACTTATATCCAAAGCTTCTCAGGCAATAAATGTTTAATTGGAGATTTTAATGCAATTGCTTCAAGTGAAGATAAATTTGGAGGGTTGTCTGTTCTTAATTCTTCGATTTCCTTCTTCAATACCTTCATTCAACGAAATCACTTGATAGATTTGGGATTTTCAGGACCGGCATATACTTGGACAAATGGCCGTGCTATTCACAGTTTGATCAGAGAACGTATTGATAGAGTAATGGCCACTCCAGATTGGTGTATATCTCATCACAATGCTGTTGTTCTACATCTTCCTCGTATCTCAAGTGACCATGCTCCAATTTTTTTGAACACTGATATAAATATTGTGAGAACTTCCTCTTCCTATAAGTTTGAAGCCTTCTGGATTAACCATCCAGAATTTATGACGAAAGTTGAAGAATGATGGTCTTCTGATCCTAATGAAAGTGTCCAAGATACACTCAAGAAATTAGTTGGTTTCTTGCAACATTGGAGCAGACGAAGAATTGGGTGTATTAAGAATAGAATTTTTATGCTTAAACAGAAGCTTTTGAGAATTCAAAATTGGAGGCCTTCTGCGTTTTCTATCCAACAAGAAAAACTAACCATCACCATGTTGAACGTATTGGGATCAAAGAATGAAGCAACTGTGTGCTAAAGGTGGAGATAGAAATACTCGCCATTTTCATCTGTCGGTGCAACAACGTCGAAAGAAGAAGAATATAACTCATATTCAAAGGGAAGACTCGACTTGGATTACATCTCATGATGAAATAGCAAAGGAATTAATCTCCCATTTTCATAATCTTTTCAAGCAACCACCTATGGAGGCCCAACCAACTATCTCATCTACTGTTCCAGCAATTATCTCTCATGAGGAGAATGAAAGAATTATGGCAATCCCTACTGATGAAGAAGTCAAAGCAGTGCTTTTCAAGATGGGTTCATATACCTCTGTTAGGTGCTCAAAACACCTATTCAAGAGTACCCTATTCATACACTTTTGTCTAGCTAATGCCTCATTTATTGGTTATTTTACGTTGTTTTCTATTTTGCAGGTACAATGGCTCGAAAAGAAGAGAAATAATGTTATTATGTCAAAAATCAGAATTACTGGAGGCAGCCTTAACTGTTACAGGGCAGCCATTTGGTTCTAATGACAAATTACTAGAGCAGTCTGTATTCTCTGCTCAGGGCAACCAGGTGTAAGGGGACAGACCGACTGGAGCAGACGGAATATTTGAGCAGGGCTGCCACCATTTTACAACTTATCCAAACAACAGAAGAGATTCAGTTCATAATCAAGTCTTGGTTACAACATCAAGTTCAGGCGTTCTCCTTTGCTTCCAGACGTATATCCAAGTTTCAAGTTGCCAAGGATTTCTTAACATGACAGGAGCTGGGTCGAGACGTTACACCAAATTCTAATCTTCAGGTCCAGTTCAAGTTGCTGCACCAAGAGCCAACCACTGCCAAATTCAATACCGGTTATACAATGATGGATTGCCGAGATTCAAGACAGGTTCACAAAGAATTTCAGAAGAGAAGAAATAATTGAAGTTTGGGTTCGATATTACAATGGTTTCTGGTTCAGTTTATGCCGGAATTACAGGGAAGAATGGAAAGCAACAACCTGAGTCTGATGTTGAAATAATGGCTAAATGGAACGAGATAAATTGATATTTCAGCGTTTTTGAATGATTTTAAACATGGGTTTGTGTGTGTGAATGCATAATTGCAGGGAAGGAGTTAATCCAGGAGCTTAAAAATCAAATGGGGGTCAATTTCTGGCTTTCCAGCAGCACGCTTAGAGCTTCTCCAATGGTGGATGTTGTTCTTTCCTATGTGGCATCATATTTTAGACATCCTCTAGGTCATTTAGAGATAAAAATTCCTAGATATTAGGAGTGTATGGTTTTTATCTCCAACCCAAAAATTGTTTACTCTCTTTTTTATATATGTGTCACTCTTTAATTGATTAGAATTATTATGAAATATACTCATTAATTATTTTTATTAGTAAAAGTATGACTAGGATGGGAAGACATCCTCTATGTGAACCTCTACATATAGAGGTTCACATAGAGGATGTCTTCCTAAAATTAAGCCACATTATCTTGACATTAGTTGAAGAGGTTAGTGTTGGAGAAGGATTTTAGAGAAAATTAAGATTTGTGGATTTAGATTTTTTACCCCACACACAATCCACTGGAGAAGCTCTTACAACGTGCTCGATGAAATGACTGAGCAGTTCTACAGCAGTTGTGAACTGAGCCTCTTCCACCGGTTAAGCCAGGGTTCGTATGAGTGTTGTTTGCCACTGGTTAGCCATGTATTTGCCGGTCTTTGCAGAAGGTTAGGACAGGGAATGCAGGTTAAGAATGACGCGGAATTTCTGATACAGAGGTGTACGAAGATATGCAGACAATTGAGTGCGAGAAAACAGGATGAAACCAGATTTAGAAGTTGTTCTCAATGCCATAGATTGTGAGATGAACGATGTGAGATTACTGAGTATCTTAGAAGTCTGAATGAAAGAAGGAAACAGGGTTCCGTGGGAGTGAAGTTCGCAGCAAGGGAACATAAACTATAAATAGAAGAACATATGTTACAGAATAGGATATCTCTCGACGGCACAACACCGCCTCCATTGCATATCCATCAGAGAGGAGCTTTGCTCCTCTCCAAAATCATACAGCCACCATCAGCATACTCCATCACCACTGCATACTACCACCAGGGAGCCCCCTCTGTGCCTACGTTCCACCACCATCAGTCCACAGTCCACCTCCAGTCCTCCACCAGTCACTACACCAGCAGCTTGAGGAGCTTTTGCACCATTCACTACCACCAGTTGCACACCAACAAGGAGAGACGACCCTGAATCCTCAAGCAAGAAGCAGCAGCAAGGGATTAGTTCATTATCAGCACCATAAGTTCTTGGTTGCTGATTGGTTTGATCTTTCAATTGTTTATTTGCTTGAAGTCCTTAATTCTTATATTGTCATGAACTCCATAATGATGTGTAGCTAATTACTTGTTTGATTGAGGAAGATTTTGACGTCCAAACATGAACTCGAGTTTACATGAATAATAGTTTGTCCTCTTGCAAAATATCTCTTATTGTTTGATCTTTACTATGCTTAAAGTATTTATGAAGTGTTGATTATTCATTCAAGTTCGAAATTGAATGCTTGGTTGATAATTCTATTGCTAAATGAGAATTCTTTGATCCGTGTAATTGTCTAGGGATTATCGATACAAGTAGTAATATGTGGATATTGACGAAGGGATTTTGTTAAGTATTCACATGTATTGATTGACGCTAGTTGATGAATCGAGCTTATGAATTTGTCACTAGGAGTAACCTATCTTATAGAACATATAGCATTCAAGTGAATTATATCTGGAGAGCTCATTCTAGGTTGTTCACATTAATAGAATCCTATAGAGAGCTTATTCTTTTAGGTGGAATTAGGAGATTGCGGAATATATGAGATTATATATGTTCTAAGGTTGCTAGTATTGAGTATATTGTGAGAAGCATAACTACATGTTAATAAGATTCTTGTTTTGTGACTGAAATTGATTCCTTGATCATTCTCATCTCATATATTGTTTCATTACCTTGCATTCATTCATTCAGAAAATTAGGTCAACAACTTAGCTCTCTCCCTCAGGAACGAACCTGCTTACCCATACTATTATTAGTGTTAGTAAAGTAAGGAATTTATTTTTGTGTGAGTTCGGCACTCATCAAAATTGACGCCGCTGCCGGGGAGTGGTAGTTCAAGTTGTTATTTGATTTTCTGTTTTTGCATTTGATTTTTATTTTTTCATTTGCATTCATTATTTTCTTTACTGATTAATCGTTTCAGAATCTTATTTCAGGTGAATTCGATCGTGATGTTTCCATTCGGGAGCAACATATATGGTTCATATGAACAAACATACAATGGTAATCAACTTGATTCACATTCTCATTCCACCGTAAGTGAAAAAGAACCCACTCTGAGGGAATTTTTTGAAAAAGAATACAATGATTATTCCGAAAAGCAATACAATGATTATTTTACACCCTAGAAAGTCCTTATAACATTGATGAGGTTATTTCAACTCTGGATCATTATAAAGATCATTCGCCTATTCAAAAGGTAGAGTTTTGGAATACTTCAAGACCTTGTGATAATTCTCATGCATACCAGCAACCTTATGGCGGGTATGTGAGTGAACGATCACAAGGATGGGACGATTGTATGCTTTTAATCAGTTTTCTTCTAGACATGTGCAGATGTTTGAAGAACAGTCTTCAGATCAGAAATTGCTTGAGATTGCGGTTGAATCTTCGATTCCCGTGATACAAGAGTTGCTTCAAGCAACCAAACAATTTTATGACTTTCAGTTGAGCTTTAATGAATCACTCCAAGAGATTCAACGGAAAATAAACGACATCAGAACATGAACGGATCAAATTTGTGCAGAAATGGACAATAATTTGATTAATGATGGTGATGATGATTCTGTTGAACAACCTTTGATTGATGACGATAGTGTGGTTAATTTAACTCATGATCTTAATAATGATCATTCTCCTATTCAAAAGAAGAAGTTGAGTCAAGAAACACTACAGTCATTAATGGTAAAACCTATGTCAATTACGAAAGTGATGACGATTATGACTTCTTTGTGAAAGCTGCCCCTGATTCAGAGATAGTGGACATTTCAGAAGATAAGGTTTATGATGATTTATGTGGAGCAGATTTTGATTCTGATGAAGACTTGCCTGTCGAAGAAACTGATGAGAAATAAGTTATAAAATGTTTGAATGAGAATGACGATGCTTGTGATGTAAAAGAATCAATGGAATTTTTCAGAAGTACCGAGAATCCCGTGCTACATGAGATTGTGCAAGGTTTGTCTAACCCTTTACATGATTCTTTATTTAATGATGATCCTCCCAAATTGGAAGTGGTTTTTAAACCAACTTTTAAGAAGATACCTAATTTGGGATTAGAATTATGTGCTTCGAAAGTTCTAACCGAATTTCTTGCAGCAAAGTATCCACCATTTGTATTTGTATCTAGCGCCGTGCAGGTTTCCACAAAATTCCTTCCACTTTTGTTTCCTATACACTTCCGGGTGTAGAAAGAGCCAAGTGTGGGGGTGAGTTTTTTGTGATGATGGTTTCACTATTCATGTGTTATGCTAATGTTTTTGTGAGACTATATATTACTAGAATCGCAGATTGTTTTTTGGACGGATCTGCAAATCTTCAGACTGTTGGTCTATGGTGAACAAAACTTGCTAAGTCGGGCTGAAGACTTAAAACTAAGCGCTGCATGGGAGGCAACCCATAAGTTGTAACGTATTTCTATCTTTTGTTTTTATTTTTTGCATCATATTAGGATTTCCCATCTTGACTATTCACATTGGACGAGTCAATTACATTGAGGACAATGTGAAGTTTAAGTGTGGGGGAGTGGTTAAAGCATGAATAATGAAACTCCTATCTAAAAAAAATGATAAATAAATAATCCAATATCTAGGATCTTGTGAATAATTTTTGATGAGCACTAACCATTCTAGGTAGATGGAAACAATGACTCTTGATTGTGGAAAGTGATGACGATAATTGATTTTTATTAGAAAGTGATGATTTTTTTTTTTTTTTTGATTCTTATAAGGTTGATTATCATTGATTCTAATGGTTAAGAGTTAAAGTAAGCCAACTAAATAGCTTGTTTAGTGCTCATCCTCAATCGTTCACAGGTAGTTAGAAATTAGGGTTAAGACAACTAGAAAGTATCATTCCATACTGTGATAACATGCAATTTTCTTCGTTTTTAATGCTTGAATTTAGAAATACATGTGATTTGAGCAAGTTCAAATTTTCTGAACCGTATTGAGAGTACAATTTTATGCACATAAGCCATGTTATGAGATTAGGTTAAGAGTAATTTCAACCGGGAGTCATTTACCATCATTGCAATGTGAAGAAATATTATTTTTGAAGATTTGAAGAAATTATGGTTTGAAGCAACTAAAAGAAGATGTGATTGTTTTTGAAAGTATCAAGTGTTGAAGTCCTTTTCTTATGGCAAGTAAAGTTTTAATTTTTGTATCGTTCAATTTTTATGCAAAAAAAAAAAAAAAAATGAAAAAGTAAAAAAAAAAAAAAAAAAAAAAAAAAAA